>PVKS010002686.1:0-114569 GCA_004027875.1 Aplodontia rufa | reverse complement strand
GAATCAGGTGCTTCCAGGGGACTCCAGGATCTTTTGGTATATTCCTCTATTGTAGTGTTGACTATGAGCCTCACACTACAGTGAGGCTGTAAGCTCCTTACAGGTAGGACCAGGTTTTGTGGCATTATTTGGCTCTTCATCCTTGTGCCCAGC
The DNA here is from genome assembly GCA_004027875.1 of Aplodontia rufa. Classification (NCBI taxonomy): domain Eukaryota; kingdom Metazoa; phylum Chordata; class Mammalia; order Rodentia; family Aplodontiidae; genus Aplodontia; species Aplodontia rufa. The sequence continues at coordinate 114,416 of PVKS010002686.1, read as the reverse complement.
ACCTGAGACATGCTCAAAGATATTTGTTGAGCAAATGAATCTATTGTTGGACTTAAATCACATTCCAACCAATCTCAAATGCTTGTCTTCCTCTCCATTTTCAAAGTGCTTCCCTGTCTTCAGGGTTCAACTCAAGCACAAAAGTTGAGTTCCTTAACTTTCAAAGTCTAAAATAATATCTCCTGCATCAGAACTCTGTCCCAGTACATTTGTCCCTCAGTATCTGAGTGGAATTGATTCAACGGTCCTCCAGAGGACACCAAAATGAATAGATGCTCAATCCCCTTACATAACATGATTGTATTTGCATACAACATACACATTCTCCTGTATAATTTACATCATCTCTAGATCATTTATACATAAATTATGTAAATGGTTAATACAGGAAAAGGGGAAAATCTGTGCTTGTTCAGTACAGAAACTTTTTTTCCCAAATATTTTCTATGTGAGATTGGTTACATTCAAAGATGCAGAGTCCACGCATACTGAGGGCCAACTAGACTTGCTTTCTCTAATATTCCTTTAGTTGTGGTCATTTTTCTCTCACAAAATCTTACATTTCTGCTTCTATATAATCTGTCTTTTCAACTAAATTTTAAGTTCCAGGAGATCAGGAACACTATCCCGTATTGCTCAGAGCCCCCCACCATAACACCTTGCACATCATAAATGCTCATTGTAGTAATGGCTCATGAGACAGTGTTTTAACAAAAGCATTACTATCAGAAGGAGGTCTTTTTCCTGTGCCCCATGAAAAGGTTCCTGTTCTACATGTGAATTAGAAATCTGTAGCACCAGGATCACCTCCGTCCTCCTTCCCATTGTAATCCTGCCCCAGTGCAGTTACTACTAGAACCTATACCCTTTTCTTCCCAGCAAGTAGGTGCCCCTTAAACAATACTTGGACCCTTTTATTTTCTTCTTCAGCTTCAAGGTCAGACTCATATTATTGCTGGATTTAACATAGTGCAAAAAAAGCCTTTCTAGATTATGACAACAAAGTGAAGAGGGGTGACTGAGGGCCTCATTGTATGCGCCCCTTGCTGGAGGTCCTTTATGCAGAGTCTGTCACTTCACTGTTAGAACATGTCCAGGCTGCTAGGGGCCATAAATAAAATAAATTATTGGTGACACAGAGAACAGGCAGATAGCACTAATGCTGCCTCTCACTTCCCACCTGCCACCAGAGCTTGGAGAGACAGGGCACACTGATGTCTTTTGTGAAGTTGACACTGGTGTAGTTGAGGTTAGAGCTGCCTCCAGCAGCAGACACCCACCCTGTTAAAGGTGTCAGTTCTTGCTTCTCCTGCACTCTTCCCATAACAACACCCAAGAGACTGAGTCTTGGAGGTAGAGGTATTTTTGTTCAATCTATGCACAGTATGGCTCAGGAGCCTCACAGTCTAAATGTCACCTGTACAAGGGAAAGTTTCTCTCCTTGAATAACCATAGACTATCCCTGTCCAGTGCCTATAGCCTTTCTATTTAGTTGCTTCCCTGCCTCGACCTCTAGGAATCTGTACAAATAGCAAACCTTTCAGGTCAGTCAAAGGCAACTCTTTAACACCCCCACCCCAGGAAAAGCCAGAAATGCCATTTCTTCCTAAGTGGTGGTGTAATGGTCAGAAGCAGATAATGTTTTATCAGTGGGCTTTAATAAAGTAATAAAATGGATCCCAGTTTTTTTTTTTTTAAGAAAGAGGGGACAGTGAGAGAGAGAGAGAGGGAAAGAGAGAAGCAATTTTTATTTAGTTTTTCATGTGACTTTCATTCCTCAGACAGTTTGTTGTGTACGTGGTGCTGGGGTTTGAACCCGCATACTTGCGCATGCCAGGCAAGCACCGTAACTGCTGATCCAGGAGCTCCAGCCCCTGGATCCCAGTTTAGATAGCAGGTGTCAGGTAAAACAGCCATCACCCATCCTTACCAGTGAATGGCACAAGAGGAGACAGAGAAACAGAAGCAGTCTAGAATTGAGATTTTTTTTTAGAAAGCAGGACTGAGCTTAATATATAAGCAGCTTCGTTTAGCAAACTTGGAAGGTTTCACATCTGAGTCTACATGGACCCCTCTAAAATATCTGTGGTATATGACTCTTCCCACTCTTCTTTTCATGCCGTTTTAATTTGTTATGCACATATGTATATATGTAGTCCCTCTCTCTATCTGTCTCTCTCTCATACATATACACACATGTTTGAACTAAATTAGAAACATGATGATGATGATGATGATGATGATGATGAAGAGTAGGTAGAGGAGAGGAAACCTAGTTGCTAATGAATATCCTTTTGCATATGCTTTCTCATGGATTATCTCAGTAACTATTTAAAACTATTATATTTGTTCAGGAAGGTCAGTGTTAACGATTGATTTTACAGACAAGGAACCTGAGCTGGAGGATAATAATAAAGCCAGATTTGTATTCTCTCCATTCTCCTTAGGTGATTCTCCTACCATACCCCACTGGAGTCAAACTGCAGAGCACACCATGTCATAATTACTTGTTTTCGCACCACTCCTCCCAGCCTAGCTGTGAATGTTGAGGGGCAGAGACAGGCTTTATTCATGCCAGTCTCCCAAGCCTAGCACAGAGCCCAACAGAGGAGTACTGTGTGAGATTGAGGGAGGGTGAATGCCTTCTGGAATATTGGCAGAAGCAGAACCTCCAGGGGACAGGGAAGGAATCGGTGGCCCACAAAATTACAAGTCACTTCTAAATCACGACACCTCCTGCAGGTACTCCTGTTCTCTGCCTGGGAAAACTATGTTATCTTCTGCCCTCCCCCTTCCCATCTTTGCACACTCTTTCTTAGCTTAGATTAGCAGCTTGTTCATAAAGCCTGCGGTGGCTGTGACTTCCCCATTTGCCATCCCACCACCTAGTGTCTCCCGAGAGAACCCTGTCTAACTCTTTCAAAACTCATTATATGGCAGGCTCCAAAATTGTCACCATATCTAAATTCATTCTTCCTCCACTGGACAGAAGCCCCCTAGCACAGTTGAGGGCACTGCAGGTGACCATAAAGCTAAATGCATGTGGACTATTAAACATATCAGGGACAAATATTAATTTGCCAACCTCTCTATTCAATAGGCATTACTGAGCTCTTATTGGGTGCCAGACACTGTGAGATGGTAAGGACACCAGGAACCGCCAGACAAATCCCCCAACCCAGAGGAGCTCAATCAAGTGCAAAGGCAGGCAGACACATGATTACCAGGAGAAAAGACTTTTGATCTCTCAAGCATACTTCATTCAGGTCAATTCTGATGACACTCTTTAGAGATCTAACGGTTCCTGCCTGGAGGCAGCTGCTCGGGAGCATGCCACAGCTGCAGTCAGTGGCATGCAGGGGTGGGAAGTGAGAGGGGAAATGCTTGCAAAGTGGGGTCAGAAAGAGATCAAAGGTGAGTCAAAGGTGGGCATCTCACCATCCTGGGCCTTGAATCTTCATTGATCATTTTGTACTCAAAAAATATCCAAGAGTAGAAGGCCAGGCCCTCAGCACTAAATGGTTTTGAATGAGTGGTGTCAGCAAGCCTGTGGGTCAGCTCAGGTCCCAGAAACAGAAATGACCTCATTCAGAAATTCTCACTCTTCACACCCATCAGGCAAGTGGGCATTAGCCCTGCTGCTCAGCACCAGCGCCGTAAGAGATAGTCACAATGCTTAATGCAGGTTTGCAGCTTGGGTTTGCTCTGCCCTGGCTGTGATTGTGGCTCACATTTCACTTACACAGGGCTTTCTGAGTACGAGACTGGGCATGTAAAGAATGGGATAATTGATCTTTTCCCTCCTGGCTGGAATCTGCGGTTGCATTCCCTCTAAACCACATAGAATTCCGATTTGCTGCCTTGAATTTTACAGGGTCCTTTGTGAGAAATAAAAGTCCACAGGTGTGCTGCTTTACTGCAGCTTTGGAGGTAGAATTTCTTATAACTGAATGGCTTATATTTTCTCTGGAAAACAAACAAACTCATACATACATGTCAGCCTAGAAGATTTGGATCTGTCCAACCTCCATTTCTTATGCAACTCTTTTTTGTCTGGTTGTCTTTCCCTTTCTTTATCACATAAGTTGTCCCATACACACAGGGGAGACTTAGTAGATTGAAGGACTTCCTGCAACTTGAATGGAGAGCAAAAGAGTTTTGAGCAGCATCCCAGGAAGAAAAACACAAATTCTCTTCCCCATCAGTAGGAAACCATGCCTTAGAACCTCAGAGGTAGCCAGGCATGTTGATTCACACCTATAATCCCACCTATTCTGGAGGTTGAGGCCAGAGGATCACAAGTTCAAGGCCGATGTGGGCAATGTATCAAGACTTTGTCTCAAAATAAAAAGTAGAAATGGCTAGGGAATGTAACTCAATGTCAGGGCACTTGCCTAGCATGTACAAGGCCCTGAGTTTGATCCCAAGTACTGCAAAGAAGGAGTACGAAAATAAAGAAAGAGAGAAAGATAAAAAAAATCAAAGAGATTATCTGCAATCAGGTGACCAAGGCATGCCTGTGTCTATCTATGTGTCTGGAGAAAGGTTAGGCTGAGTTGGGCATGGTGGCACACCCATAATCACAGCAACTCTGGAGGCAAGAGAAGCTCAAGTTCGAGGTCAGCCTCACTAACTTAGCAAGGCCCTAAGCAACTTAGAAAGACCCTGTCTCAAAATAAAAATCAAAAAGAGTTGATGATGTAGCTCAGTGGTTAAGCACCCCTGGGTTCAAACCCCAGTACCTCTCCCTACTCCCCCTCTAAAGAAAGGAAGGTCAGGCTGATCAGTGCTCTCTCCCAGGGCAGTGTAGTTTATGCGCACAGGTCAGTTTGCAGGCCAGTGAAAATCATTGCAGAGAGGAATATGAAATGGGCACAAAGTTAAGGGTACCTTGGTTTTCTATCGTTTCCTTAACTGTCTTTTTGTTCATTGTGCTGCCAAAGGAATGCCTTTCACTATGGCAAAGTGAAGGCTGCCTGAGCACTAACCCATTAGTCACAACAATGACATGTTAATGCTGGATGAGTTCATTATGACTAACAAGGAACAGTCTGAGAAGCTGAAATTTGAATTTGAAGTAAGGCGAAAAACAACAACAAACATAGTATGATGCTTCTTTGGAATGTTTTTATTGCAGGCTTATGTGTACTGCCCTAAAATACATGTCTGTTAAATGCTTTTTGCCGTCAGCTAATAACATACACTGGACAAATCCTAGTCTTTCCTTCCTATTAATGACCTCCCTCATAGTAGGCAGTTCATAATGGAGTAAGTATTGAACAACTCCTATTTATCAATAGAAACATGTTGTAATAAATATTCCTGATGTCTCTGAAAGTTTCCTTATTTCTGACCAAGATCTGAGACCACTGAACAATCTTTCATTTTCAATGAAATGATCTGTCATGATCAGGGAGCCTCCTGGGAAGCCAGGTTGTCCTAGGGCAAAGAGCAGATGTAGGTTCTTTTCAAATCTAGGATAGTAGTGTGGGTTACATAAGATCCAACTACAGGAATCTATCTTGCTTTTTCTCCTTACAGATGGTGCCCTAAAACCTGGATCAGCATCCAAACTATCCTTTACTTCCTCCTGACTCTAGCTGCCTTCAAATTAGTACTTATCCATTAGTTATGAATCTGGCTACCTCCCAGGGGCCTTCTCTTTGCACTGTTTTCCCATCTTGAAGATTTGAAATCACAGCACTTGCCCTGGAATTACTGAGGAGAGCAAAGCACTATCCCTTGAGCAATTTGGAGACAAGAACTAAGTAAACATGGGGCTCTTTGTAATTTGTTTTACTTCCTTCTTCAGTTTCTCCTTTAGTCTCTGAGGAGACTGATCCTCTAGGTCAGTGGTTTAGAAACCTCGCTGATCATCAGCACCCAGGGACCACTAAATATACACATCTTGGTCCCCAGTTGGCTGAAATTCTAATTCTAAAGGTTAGAGAGAGGAGGGGAATGGGGACAAAGAGAAGGAAGAGAAAGGAGCTGAAAATTGCTCACAGGGGCATCTTGCTCCACAACCCTGCACATAATGTGATGATTTAGTTTTATTATTCATTACAGAGTTAATGATATATTTATCCAGACGCAGTTAGATGCAGGGTAGAAACATAGTGCATAAGGGGCTAGACAACAGGCACATAGACCAGGAGAGTGGAGTTAAGCATCTCCAGTGGGATCTTTTGGGATCTGAACTTCTGGCTTCACTGCTGAGCTTGGGGAGAGGACCTCGGCTGGGACCCTAGCAACAGCAACTGATCATGTGTATTTCCTCTCAACTTTCCAAGGAAGTAGTTGGATACGGATTACTCTTGATCTTTCAGTTCTACAGTAGGCATTGGTCCATCATCTCAGCCTCTGTGTTTCTGCTCAGCTGTTGCATCTTCAAATCTTGAGGGTTTGACTCTTCCAACATATTGAGCACTTATATTTACCAGACACTATGCTAGGCAAGAGGGACTCAATAATGAACAAAGTCAGGGCCTCTCTCTTCTCGTGTGACTTGTATTCTGATGGGAGCAGATGCAAGTAATATACAAATAAATAAAGCCATTTCAAGTTATATTGATTTGAAGGAAATGAATAAGAAGCAGTGATAGAGGAAACAGTGTGTTGGGAAGAAAACTACAATAAGAAGGTAAATGGTAGCTACAAGAAACAGCCAACTGGTAGATAGAGCCCAGCTTACCGGGTTTTGAGATCTGGCTCTTATAACCATGGTGAAAATTTCAACAAGTTATTAAACCATGCTTGTATTAGTTTCCTGCTGCTGAAAAGTCCTGCAAATTTGGTGGCTTAAAAATAACGTAAATATATTGCATTACAGTTCTGGAGGTCAAAAGCCTGAAATGGGTCCCACTGAGCTAAAATCAATATGATGGCAAGGCTGAGTCCCTTCCAGAGGATTTAGAGAAGTGTCTGTTCCCTGGTCTTTTCCTGCTGTAAGAGGATACCCTCCTTTCTCCTCTGCCATCCTAAAAAATCAGCATCCTAGCATCTTCAGATCTCATTCTGACTCTCATGTCTTGCACTTTCACTTGTAAGGATTTTGTGATTACATTAGGTCCACATGGGTAATTCAGGATAATCACCTCATCTCAAGATCCTCAACTAAGTCATTCATACAATCTCTCTTGCTATTTAAGATTTCATGTCCACAGAGCCTAGGGATTAGGACATGAATGTATTTTGGGAGGGGGACATTATTTCATGTGCTACAATTCCACACCTGCCATTCTTCCTCTTTCTAACAGGAATGCTATTACTTTCTTGAACTACCTCACAGGGTTATTGAGAGAATCAGATATGGTAATAGATATAGTGTTTTTTGCAAGTTGTAGGAGGTGCTAGAGTTATGAGGAGTTCTATAAATCTTTTAGTGTGGAGAAACTATGGAAGGGTTTGGGGAAAAAGCTAAAACATGAAATGAAGCAATGGAAAAAAGGTACTAAAAAGAAAAACTAAATGAGGAAATTATGTTTAGCTTGAAGGAAGCAGACTGAAGGACTAATTTTTTGTTTTCTTTGATTATATAGAAATATTATGACAAGGATCCTCATCAGACATATTCATATCCACCAAAGAGCAAACAAGAGGCAGGATATTTTTCTGAATCACTTCTTGACTCATTCTGTTCCTGTTCATCCATTCTGTTAGTCAGCTTTTCTTTGCTGTGACCAAAATGCTTGACAAGAACAACTTAGAGGAGGAAAAGCTTATTGGGGGATCACCATTTCAGAGGATCAATCTCTTGTCAGTTGATTCCAGTTGCTCTGAGCCTGAGATGAGGCAGAGTGTCATGGCAGAAGAGCGTGGAGGGAAAACTGCTCACCTCATGGCTGCCAGGAAGCAGAGAAAGAGCACAAACAAGACACCAGGGACAAAGTATAAACCCCAAAGTCATGTCCTCGGTGGCTATTTCTCCAGCCATGCCCCACCTGCCTATGATTACCACCCAATTAGTCTTTCCAAATTATTAATTCATCAAATGGATTACTGCACTGATTAGATCAGAACTCCCAATCTAATCATTTCACTTTATGTGTTTACACAGGAGCTTTTGAGGGATACCTCATCTCTAAACCAAACCTACTCCACAACCTAAGTCAGACCCAGATTGTTTCTGACTTCCATATTGTGAATCCATCTCTCCCTATCATTTTTCTTAGTTCACCAAACATTTTTCAAGAGATTACTACTGGGCTGGAGCAGTGGCACTTGTTCAGCATGTGTGAGTATGCAAGTTCAAACCCCAGCACCACCTACATAGCGATGTCTCGGAGCAACAAAAGCCACATGTAAAACTAAATAAAAAATTGTTTCTCTCTTTCTCTGTCTCTCACTGTCCCTCTCTCTCTCTCTCTCTCTTTTTTCTAATTTTAAAGAGATTGCTACTATATACTGGGCATTGTGCTAGACTCTGAATTTAAAAATGAAGAGGTCTTTCCCTCAAGAAGCTTATAGCTGAGCATGTTTCCCTAGAGCCCTTATCACTCACTGCTTTGATTTGTAGTTGCATGTGTACATGCCTACCTCCTGTGCTAGTTGATGACCTTCCTGAGCACAGGAATCCTGTAATTCACCTTTGCATCTGCTTTGATGTAAGGCCAGTGTCGTACAATTGTATGTAAGTTCGTTGAATTAAACAAAATGACAGTTCTCAGTCATCAGAATTATTCCTTGCCAGAATGAGGATGTTTATGGAAGACTTTGATCTACATATTTTTAAGAAGAGAATAAAAGTCTCTATAGGATGATTTAGAGTCACCCTGGTAAAAAGCAGTATCCTGGACCACATTAGTTCATAGGTCCTTTCCAGACTTCTTCTCATAAGTTCTATTGTTCCTTGATTGCAGTTATTCATTGTTTGGTTAAATGTAATTTTTTAAGTATTGAGATATAGTGGGCATTTGGCAGATTACAGACCATCTTTATCTTAAGACTCTTCCACACTAATCTAAGTGGAAGTGAAGTATTGTGGAGGTAATGATAGGGTAGATGTTTATGATTACTCCTTGGCCCATTTGATTCTGGGTGCAGTACTCCACCACTCTCAGTTGTAATGGTGTAGATATTAGGTTTCCTCTAACAGTTCACCTATCAGAAAAGAAAGTTTAGGGGTGAAATGATCGAGTTATAAGAGTTTTAACCTAATCAATGCATCAATCAAGTTGAATAGATTAACTGGGTGGTGACCCTAGGTGGGTAGGAAGTACTTGGAGGAAGCAGATCACTGGGGGCATGCCTTTTGAGCTTATATTTTGTTCTTGTTAAGCAGAGTTCTCTCTCTGCTTCCTGATTGTCACATCATGAGCTCTTTTTTCCTCCACCATGCCCTTCTGCCTTGATGTTCTGCCTCACTTGGGTTCAGAGCAAAAGAGTCAGCCATCTGTGGACTGAGACCTCTGAAACTGAGAGATCCAAATAAACTTTAAATTGTCCTTGTCGGGTCTTTGGTCACAGCAGCGCAAAAGCTGACTAAAACATTAGCACAAGAGCTTACTGAGAATGGCTCTTCAGCATGACAGGTACTGTGTATATCGAGAATTCCAAGACCATGTCATGAAGATAACCTAGTTATATAATATGTAAGACTATTCTTGTGCTTATGCCTTATTGACTTACCTATTTCTTTTATTCCCTTCTTCCCTTATCTGCCCTAGATTATTCACTTCCCTTTGGAATGCCTTCTCCTCACATCTCTGCTTATCTAAATTCTATCCTAAATTATTCCTGCTTAGTTCCATAAAATGAGGTTGATATTTGCCCTTCTGGGGCCTACCCACTTCATTTAGATACCTGAAATGATAGCTGTCATTTCCACTCACCATTTATTGTTAGTACTCATTAACTGCTTGTGACATTCTTGCCTTTGTTCTTTACAAAGTAGTGCTAGTTCATTCTTATTTTATTGTTATTTTAATGGGTTGTGTATTTTATTTCTCTAAATAGCTTCTACAGTGCCATATACTTAGTTGATGCTCAGTATGTCTACTATTGAGTGATTCCCTTGATAAAGTGAAAATTGAAATCCTCTTTCTCTTTGACATACATAAGAATCATCACTATATTCCACTAAGAGGAACACTTTCAAACTAAAGGAATCTTTTGCTTTGTAAAAATACTTTGCAAACCTGTTTTATTTTTCTACCTTTCCCCCCTTAATCCTGCAGAGATTCTGAGAGTTCAGCTCTCTATGTTCCCATGGCTCAACACCAGAAAGCTTAGCAGTTGAGCACAAAACCTGTCTCCAAATTACACACCCAAGCCAGGACCTCCTACTTGCCATGTTGTCAGACCAGGGTAGAACACAGAAAAGGCACATTGTGCTACAGGCTTACTGCCTCGGTCCTGCGGCGGTTCAGGGGAGGCCAAGTGACTCAGAATCCTCAGTGTCACAATATGTTCCTTCTGCAGTTTGGGTTCGAATATCTGAGCAGTGTCTTTGTCATCTCAGGCTTTTCATCCCCACAGAGTGAAACATACAGCACCTTGAGTTCCCTTCAGGCACCCATCTGGTAGGAAGAGACATGGGCAAATGTTAGTATGCAGTTACTATTTCCGATTGAAATAAAAAGTATGGTGACTTTCAGAAGGAAGTGTGTTATTCTCTACCTCCAACTGAGAAAGCCTACCTGGTTAACAGGAGCTTGGTGCCTCTCTGCTGTGGATGTTGCCACATTCAGATCCCACTGGACCCCAGCTTCCTGGCCTTACAATTGTCAGGATGGGAAAGAAAGCTTCCCAGCCTTTAGGACCTCTCTCAGCCCCGGGCCTGATTTGCATGGTTATGCTGAAGTAGCTCATTGGATGCAACATGGCCAGTTTCTATAGCGTGCTATGAAAACATAGCAGGAATAGATGTTACGACTTGGAATCGGAAGACTTGATCCATTCCAATCCTCAGTGCCTTGATACTTGGGCTTGCCATGCTTGTAGCTACTCTCTTTTCAATCAGATGTCTGCTTCCATCCGCAGCCTCAGAGCAGGCTTTCCTGACCATCCTGTTAGACATAGCACCCTCCCTCCCATTGCTTTATGCTTTCTCTGAATATTTATCAGTTCCTGGCATTTTACATTTATTCCTCCATTATCAGCCTGCTCCACTAAGTGCTAGTAATTCCTTGATAGTAGAGGCCATTTTGCCAGCTTCCTCACAATTAAATATCATGTGTGCAGGACAGAACCTTATACGTAGGTGCTCAGTATTTATTCAATGTTTATATCAACCAGACCCTGCAGGAGATAACAGATGAGGCATACGTTGACATATTTAGTTAATTCTATCTCTGAGCCAAGTTTATTTGGAGAATGAGTGAGGTCAAATCAATCCACTTAACACCACCAAATATTAAGTATGCACCTGCTACTTCCTCACCTCTTTTCTGTTCATGAAATTCTCAATTGTAGCCCAAGCCAACCTGTGAATCTGCATGACCTTTCATGCCTCTGCAATCCCTGGTTCAGAACCTCATCTGACTACCTGCGTTTCTATGAGGCTCCACATTTGCTGTCCCTGCTTCAGTAGAGAGCCTGATCATTTCGTATTTGGTCTCTCCCTCTTTCACTATGCCCACTCTTGATTACTTCTTTGCTGTTGGAATCAATTATTGGTTCTGTTACCAATATTGTTCCAGGTGTACTCAATTCTTGTCATGGTAGAGATAGGACCTGAGCCTCTTCTGCTGATGAGGATATCCATGTAGGACCTCAAACCTGCCATTTAATCAGCCACCACTGCAGTCCAGTAGGGAGGGTGACAGTCAACATTTCTCATTATCCACAATTACCTTTTATGATGGGACTTCTCCATTTGGTGAAACTTCAGATGCTACTTCTTTGTTTCTGAAAAATTATGGACTTTCCCATCAACACAGCCAGCAATGGGAATCAGTAAGGGCACAGGGAGGTATGAACATATGAGATAGTAAGCTACAAAAACCACAACACTGAGAACTGGTCTTGCAAAAGCAGAAATACTTGGGGCTGATGTGCTTTAATTCATTTTACACTGTGCTGGGAGAAAAGAAGGAGCAGGAGTTGAGCAAATTAAGATCAAGTGACTCTGGGTAATAGAAGTTAGAAATCTGGGACCTCTACCCTGATTTCTTAACAGGAATCTAGGTATGTTTCTCAGTGTGGAGCAATCAAGGAATGATTCTCTTATATGTTCTTCAAATTCTGCAGCTCTGGAAATGTTCTGCCAACTCTCTAAAGCAAGACTTCATCAAATGTTTTATTTTTATTTTTAATTTTTCCAGGAGGTGTTTTTAATCATACCTTGGATGAGTGACTCCAGACACACTCTCAGCATGAATAAATGAAGCATTGTGTACTTCCTTGTACTACTGCCTTCATATGCTTTCAGTGATTTCAGGCCTCCATGGAGCTTAAAAATGTACAGCACTCCATCCCCCTCAGGGAGCCATTGAGATGGGAGAAAGAGGAGCCTGCTCTCTCTGGGGGCCAAATACACTGGATTTTTTTTTTATTTTTTATAACCATTTCAAATGCAAACCCACAGAAGAACACGTTCTCTTTATTCACGCAACGGGGATGGGGAAACATTAGGAGCAGAGTAAAAGCTGTTCAGTGTGCCTGGATGACTCAGTCTAAAATAGTATTATAGCTTGGCAGCAAACCCACTTCAGGGAAGCTGGTAGGAGACTAAAATAAAAGTAAAATTGAGGGGGTAAATCATTTTATCAGGCTTAGGATTTTTACTTGATATAATGAGATTCTCATTGTAAAATGAGTTAACATACCAGCCTAAGGGCATAAATATTCAAGGTAAAAATTTGAAAATACAGACTCAAAATAACTAGCAGTCTGTAATAAAATAATGTTGGGCAATAAAATGCTCCTCATATAAATTTTGGACCAGTATGTTTCCTTTTCAACAGTATGATTAAATGTGAGTATCCCTTGCTTGTCATTAAGAAAAAAGTACAAAGTGTTTTTTTTCTTTTGATGACTTTCCTATTGTGTTCTATTTTCCTCCTCTTCTTCCTCCTTCTCATTTATCTTCTAGAGAAACTATGCTTGTTTTTGCACTGTAAAATGCAAGCTGAACTATTTGTTCATAAAAGATGAGGCCAAACTTATTTTGGCATTTTTGCCTACTGCTCTCTGATTTTACATGACTCAAATACAGAGGTGGGCCCATAGTGCAGAGGACAGAACTTCTGCTTAGCTGACAAACCTGCAGAGAGAAATCATAGCATTTCTCCTCAGCAAGTGACCCGGTGGCTTTAACACTTTCCCTCTTGGCACTCTTTTTCTGTTTCTTTTAGAGAGCACTTTTCATTAGACCTAGTATGTACTTTATGTCACAAAAAACTGATGAGTGCATCAAGCCTGGGGGATGTATTACCAGTTATTCTCTCAAAACAAAGATTCCAGGAGGAAGGGACTGGATGCATAGGGACTGGTGGAGGGTGAAGTTGGGGCAAAAGTGGAAGGTCAGAGGCTTCCTGCTGCTAGGAAGTAGGATTAGGGTATGTTGGAACAAGCTCCTTTTATTCTGGGATGACTTCCTCTGTTCCCAAAAATTAGACTATAATGACCTCAGTGAAAATATTCCTGGGAACACTGGAGATGACTCAAAGAGCATATCTAATGGCTCAGGCTCCTGGTCCAGATGCCTCCAGGAGAGCAGAGGGGAGGTACACAGGCCCTTGGGCTGAACCTGCTTTCACTCTAGCACCACAGAGTGGCAGACCCAAGACCAGTCTCTTGCACTGGACACTGCTTCAGGTTATGCTGCCTACCACACAGCATGGCTACTGAGTTCTGAGCAGAAATCAGAGCTTCCAGCTGTCTTTTGGAAAGGTCTAAGCCCTGTTTCTTCCTATTGCTCCTTCTGGGCCCTGTCCACTGTGATCACCAGGTAGCTGTTTGTGTAGCTTTGTGGTAGAGAAATAGCTATGATATGATTAGAGTGCCCTATGTAACAGAAGCACCCACAGAGGCTTCTATTTGTAGTTTTAAAATAATTTATTATCATCATTTCGTTAATCGTTTATAACTGACAGACTGATGTTTTTCTCTGGCCTTCTGTGTGGCACGTGGATCTGCTTGTTCAACAAGCAGCATTTATCAGTACTCAAGTAAGAGCCCTGCGATAGGTTGCTATAGTAACTTTATTTTTTAAGGAAAAAGAAAAAAGAAAACTAACCTTGTGAATGGACACATAAGTAACCACAAGAAATTAGATTTTTCTCCCTTGGAGCAGCATGTGGATGGAATGCTGAAATCCAACTCAGCCTCATAAAAAGATTTGTGTGAACAATTTTTATGCTTTGGATTGGGCATAGCAAACTGCAGGCTCTGTATTCCTAGAATAATGTTTTAGTGTGAAAATCAAACACTTTATTCTTTTCCAAAGCTTTTCTTTAATTATGGAGGAGATGGCCAACATGTGGGACAGTGTCACTCTCAAGCACCTAGAGGTTATGCGTGTGCAGCATCTTACTTGAAAACCTCACGTTCGCATCTTTTAATGTGTTCCACCAATGGAGATGTGCTATTTCCTTTTCAGAGCAGTGGGCTTAGCAACTCAATGTCAGCTTTTTCAGTTTTCACAGCAGGGAAATTCAGGTGAATTCCAAACTGTGATTAGAGAGATCTGAGTGGAGTTAAAAGAAGTCAAACAATGGGAGAGAAGAACACTCACACAGGCGCACATGCACATAGACCAGCTGCGTACGAAGATAAATTGCATCTGCGTATGGCTATGTTGGCGCTTGTCATAAAGCAATGAATTTGCTAGGAATAGGTAAAGGTCAACAGGAGAGCGAAAAAAAACCCTCTCTCTAATGCCAAAAGTAATACAGAGGAAGAAAAAGGCACCTGTGACACTAGATATCATATAGGAAAAAAGAACGTTACTAAATGATATTGAAAGTTTAAAAATACGATGAGACATGAAATGATATGTGCTTGCTAGGTGAACGCAGACAACGGAGATGGTCTGAATTGATGCATACATGGGTCAAGGGTTGTTGAATTGTTCTCTCCTTCCCACTTTCCCCACCCCCTTATTTTCTGACTTCTGATTATATTTTCTTTGATGGAGAAAATGATAGGCTTGATAATACATGATGATAGGCATCCAAAGATCAAACTTCATTAGATCTTCCTTTTTCAGTAACATAAAACTGTCTAGTCAAAAGCAATTCCCATATGTGACCTTAATTTAACAAGCTATTAGACCCAATACTGATGCTTTCAAATATCTTTGGTTATCAAGATCAAGTAAGATACTATTTAAAATAGGCTTTTAGTACCATTAGATTTCCAGAAATGTATATTCTACTGGAATTTTCATTGAAACCACCCAATGGCATCCATTTTTTAAAGTTTTCCTTAGGGCTGCTTTATGTTCCCTGAACAGGATTTTTTCATACACCTTTGTTCATTTGGAAATCAAACTTCACCAAAAGAATAGCTGAGTATTGAAAAACATCTGTGTTCCTGGTGGCCTGATGCCCCTCATATCTTTTCTGCTTCAAATGCACACGAAAGTTCCTGTTCCTATTACCTGTGACCTGTTTCACCACTCCAGAAGAAACAGCAGACTCTGTTCTTTTCACTTAGTTGTTTGAACAGGAGTAGCAGCCTTTGTGCATCCCTTATAGGGAATAGAGAAAGGAAGGAAAATATGAAAGAAAGCAAATGCCATTGCCCAAGTGAAAGAACTGGGCAATGTGACAGAATCACCCATTCAAAATGTCTAATTGTGTACCTACAAACTACAAAGTGTAATGCTAGCTGCTGCAAAGGATATAAAAGAATGGAAGAGACAGTCTTTTACCCCATAACTCCCTCTAGCAGCTGTTCTCTCTCCTTTCTTCAGTTAAGCTTAAGTTTTCCTAAAGGAAAAATAAGCTACCTCCTTGTTTCCCTTGTGGCATCAATCCCCCACCACCATCAAATGTCAGATATGATGGATAAGGCTCTGCAGCATTTCATGAAGCTGCTCAGTCCCACCTTGAAAATCTTCTCTTCCTTCGTAATCTTTGTAATCCATTATTCATCTCTTGTCTTTCTCCTCACCCCTTAAATCTTGATGTTCCTTGGAGTTCCATCCCCATCCCATTTCATTTTTCATTCCTCTTTCTCTATTTGGATATTCACACCACATTCTTACCTATGACTAACACTCATGTGCATTTCTATCCAATCTAGACAGCCCAAAGCTCCTCTTGACCTATCAACCTGAATATCTACCTTGGCAAGGAGACGCATCCACTTATATGCACCTCAAACATCTCATATTCAACATGCCCAAACTGAACCCATCATTTGCTTCCCTGGCACCCCCATCATGAAAGATAGTCCTCTCCTTTCCTTTTCTCAGCAAATAACTCCATCATTTATCCCCCACTAATCTGGATTTGGTCCTAACACCTCTCTCACACACATACTTCCCTTGTGCAGTTAATCATGTACTTCATGTAGCTTCTGGTTCCTAAAGTCTTCCTTCTGGTCGCCATTTCCACTGCCACCACCTTAGCTCAAGTCCAGTTGTCATTCTCTCATGCTGAGCATTAAGACCTTGTGGGTCTTTTGGCTTCAGTTATCTCATCTCTATTTTAGGAAAACTATAGGTCCCAGAAGAGAGGCAAGGTATCTGGGGACAGGAGGAGACAGAGGGGTGCAGCAGGGGTGAATATTGACCAAATTGTATTGCCGTATTGTGTGCATCTATGAATATATGACAACAAATCCCATCATTATGTACAACTATAACGAACTAATAAAAATTAATTTAATAATTGAAAAAAGCTAAAAAGGAAGAGTAAAGACCAAATATAAAAAGTTATCCCCTCTCCAGTGCACCCACAAATGTTTGATTTTTAGTTATTCTTCTAAATGACATTCCAGATCATGTCACTCCCCTGCTTGAAATCCCCTGCAACTTACCCATCTTTATAATTAAACCCATGTTCCTCTGTATGGTATCTAAGCCAGCAAGGCCTTCTGTGTCCCACAGAGCCTTACTTCTTACTCAGTCCTCCTAGGGTTGCCTCGTGCTCAGCCTAGCTCCTAATGCACAATTCCCTGAGAGACTTAGTTGTGACTGTAGTGCTTCCCTGGAATAACCCCCTGGAGTAACAGAAGTTCCCTCCAGTGAACACATTTAGTAAAGAGCATAGTTTTTCAGCCAAGCCTGTCTGGTTCAATGACTGGCTGGGCAATCTTTGCCAAATTGCTTAAACTTTTATAGTCTCTTTTTTCTCATCTTATCCTTATATATACTTCCTAAAGTTTTTATAAATATTTTATAATCATAATAACAGCAACTAATATTGTTAGACAATTTCTGTGTGTCAGGGAGTATTTTAAACACTCTCTATATATTCATTTAATTTTTACATCAATTTGTAATTATAATTAATATGTATATTTTACAGATGAGAATATCAAGGCACAGAAGTTAGATAACTTGCCCAAGATTGTCCCTTAGTAAGGAAGAGAGCTGGAATGTAGTCAGTCAATAAATGTCATTTGTTCCTTCTCTTTCATTCTGTATGCTGAATCCTCATTCAAGTTCTATGGAGACTCAGAAGATTAAATAAAAGTTATAGCTTAATATTAAAACTATAATAGCTGAAGGGTTTTCCTACTCTTACTCATTATAGAATACTTTTAACATATGAAGTGTGAGAGGATTTTCCCCCCATACTAACTGTATTAGTATGTTTTACTTTGCTATGATGAAATACCTGGGTCTGGATAATGTGAAAAGAAAACAGACCTATTCAGTTCATAGTTTGGAAGTTTCAAAGTCCAAGATCAAATGATCCCATTTATTTGGCCTCTGTCAAGTGCTTCATGGGGATGGCATTGTGGTGGGAGTGTATGCAAGAGGATATCAGGAAACCAGAAAGCAGGGAAGGGTCAAGCTTTCTCTTTTTGTTATAACCCTCTCATAAGCTCTAACTCAGGTCCCATGAGAACTGCCTTGCTGAAGGCAGCAACACCAATGACTTACTTGCACTAAGTAAGCCCCACCTCTTAAAGATTCCAGCAGCTCTTAATACTGCCACACTAAGCACCAATCTTTCAAGACAAACCCTTGGGGGACAAACCATAGAAACAAACAATTTTCCAGTAGATACCACCTAGATTTCATCCTACAATTTAACTCAATTCTGATACTATCTGCTTGGTGATAGCACCAGGTCCCTCAGATTAAGGGCTCAGACCCACAAGACTCCCCCCACCCAATTTTAGCTGCCAATCTTGAGGCCCAGGTTGTGACTTATACTTCCAGGTGACGCTATAAATCAAGGTTCCTAGGACCTGCTCCTCGGGTTGGATTAATTTGCTAGAGTGGCTCACAGAACCCAGGGAAATAAATTTACAAGCTTATTATAAAGAATATTACAAAGGATGTGGATTGACAGCCAGATGGAAGCCATGCACAGGGCAAGGTTGGTGGGGCGGGGTGATAAGGCACCTTGTCCCTCTCTGGTATACCACTCTCTAGGAATCTGTGCATACTCAGCTATCGGAAGCTCTCCAAACCCTATCCTTTTGGGTCTTATTGAGGCTTCATTATGCAGACATTATTGATTAAATTGTGGTCTTTGGTGACCAAATCAACATATAGCCCCTCCTCTCTCCTTAGAGTTGAGGGATGGGGCCAAAAGTCCAAACTTTAACTCAGGGTTGGTCCCCCTGGCAATCAGCCTCCTTTCTAAGGCCGTCCAGGAGCTCCCAGCCATCACTCGTCTCATTAGCACTCAAAAATACACTTATCACTAGAGATTCCAAGGGTTATAGGAGCAATTTGCCAGGACAGGAGCAGAGATCAAGTGTGTTTCTTATGGTATCAGAAATCAAAATGTGGCTTTTATGTGCCACATTTTGAGTTATAGACTTTGTAGACATTATCTCATTGAGACTCACTACAAATACTAAGTTGAAGCTATTATTCCCATCATACAAAGGAGGAAACTGAGACTCAGGGTGACTAATGAAGATATCCAAAGCCTCCTATTTTGTAAAGAATAGAGCAAGGACTTACATCCAGGGTCTTATGTCACATCTTGAATTCTAAACCACTATGATATACTGTACCAAAAGACAGTAGAAGTCATGAAATAATATCTATAATCTTTACTGGGGGACTAAAAATGGCATAAGTAACAGTCATAATCCAAAGGATATTAAATATATCTGGATAGCAAACTACACATAGAGTGACACAAATAATAAAGCATTGGTCACAATTAGGCTCTGGGAAGGGGAGAGTTCTGAGCTGGGATTTGAAGCTAGCAAAGAAAAGAGAAAGGCTCTTTTATACTCTTGAGAGTGTAATGGAATATATGAAGAATTAACAAGTGCAGAGAGGTGGTCATGGGTAGGGAAACGTTTTATCCTCTGGATAAATCTTGCTACCAGATATAAGGTATTGCAATGCAGTTACATGAAGAAATGTGTGTTTTGGGGTGGGACCTACAGTCCTGGTAGCACCAATCCTTCTGACATATTGGATTAAAAGCAATTTACAAGGTTGCCATTGATGGGTTTTCTCTATTTCAATCTGTCCCACATTGTGTCCAAAAGGCAAATGAAATGAACAGCAGCAATATTTTTGAGGATTAGGAGATTCCTGAGTTAAGACTGTGCTTTTAATATTCTCGGCAGGCTTAAGAAACAAAAAAGAACAGCTTTCTTTAAGGCCTGGTGTAGAATGAGCTCCTTCACGTGTCTGACGATCTCACGCCTATTCATAATGGTGTGGACAGTTCTCCCTCATCACCCGGCAGACAGTTGCTGATACCAAAGGCCATTAGCATCCTCTCTCTCTCTCTCAGATGATGAATATTTATTCATCATGAGACAACCCACAGGAAAGTACTCTAGCATGTTCTTGTTTCAAGGCAGGTTTCCAGAAGAGCATGTTCTGGGAAGCAGTAGTGCTCACTTGAAGGGCCGACCTCCCCTTCCAGCTATCATACTGAGCATTGCCACTGATTCACAGCTTCGGCTTGTTAAAAGTTGTATTTTCCAATATAGATGGGGTGTTTCTTTCCCCTCTTCAAAGAATGTGGCCACACATGGAGAATTAGAATCTGTCAGGTGGAGAATTCATCTCAGTCATATAATTACTGGGCTGAGCAAGTTAGATCAAAGTACGAGCATTGTATTGCTATAGGACATTGCTTCAAAGAATAGTCGAACTGCAAACAAAATAAACGTTTTATTGTCTCTCACTTAATGTCATTCAAATAATCAAGAAACATTTCCTGTAAATGTATGACAAATAGTGGATTTTAATGCCTATTTGGAAAAATCTAAATGGAAAGTGAAGGAACTTTTCTATCTGCTGTTAAAAATTCTCATTTTCTGATATAAAAGGCTTATATTGCCTAGAGCGTAGGTTTGGATTTATTGTAGTTATTGAAGTTTTCAGTTATAACCAAATATCTTTGTAAACATCTGCATGTTTCATTGAACTAGTTAGGCATTTTCACCTTAGATGTGTTGTTGCTGTGAAACTACAGACTGGAGTGAAAGTTACAATACTCTTTAGGGAAGTATCTGTCTGCGTGGGTTCATAGTTATTTGGGCTAACGTTAGACCAGAGAAAACATACATCAACACTCTACACTGAACCTAGATACAGTTGCTACAAGAAAAATATTTCTTCAAAGTTTCAAAAGAATGATGACATCAATGCCAAGAACATCAAAGACTGTTTGGTGCTTTCAGGTACTTTGCCAAACTACCTTCTAAACGCTGCTTAACATTCCTTTGTAATGGAGTTAAAGATGAGCCTGAAATTGCAGGAACCTTGGAAGGGCTGCTCACACTGCCTCTGTCTTCAGGTGATTGCATCCTAACCAGTTAAAGCATTGCAGCCCTGGCTGTCGAAACATTATTCCCATGCAAGTTTTGCTTTCAGTGTCCTTGTGCGTTGAGGAGAGAATTGGTGGAGATGTAATCTCTGGACCTCCTTTGGGTACGCCACATAGAGATATGGGAAGACAATAGAAACCCTGTTGGAATTCTGCTGTCATGGAACAGCAGGTCTTATTCTCAATTCATAATGTTCTTCTTTCATAAAGGCTGTGGGAGAGCTGAGTTAATGACCACACATGGAAAGTTGAAAGAGAAACCAAAATAAATGTGTGCATTAAGCCTTTCTTCTGCTTTTCAACTTTAATCAGTCAAGAAAATATGCATTTATCTTATAAAAACATCCATTTGAATGTAATTATTGGCTTTACTATATCTTTGTTTTAGTTGGGAATTGTTTGTTGCAAACAACAGAAGCCCTGCTAAAACTTCTGAAGCAGAAGGAAAAAAAGTGTGTGTGTGTGTGGGGGGGGGGATTTAGTGGACTGTTACTGCGTATTTAATTACAGGAAATAAAATTGAGTCTCCCACAGTATTGGACTCAGGAACTGGGATGATTCAGAAATCTCTGTCTATCCCTCCTCCTCCCTACCCCTCTCTGCCTCTCTCATTCTCCCTCTTTCAATCTATTTGGAAATTGTAATATGTTCAGTAAAAAGCAATAACCAAGAGATTGAGATGAAAACAACAACAAAAACATTCTTTAGATAAGGTGGTCACGAAAAAATTTCTGTTAAGATTACCTTAAGACAAAGTTTAACAAAAAGGAGTTGATGATCATGGTGGGAAGAATTGAAGAAGAGTGCATGCCAATTAGAGGGAAGAGGACAAGCAAAAGACCAGAAACTGCAATACTCTTTCTTATTCTTAGAATAATACTAATAATAGAAGAGTAGTGTGGTCATGATTGGAGCATGGGTGTGTGAAGGAGGTGCCTTTTGTTGCAATTTGGAGAATACATGGGGCAGAGGGAGGCGAGAATTAGGGTCAGGTTCTCGGAAGGTAGTCCCAGGATCTTCAGTTGCTAACTGTGCCTAAAGCAGAGGAAGTCTTAAGAGGAATGAAGAATTTCAACTGAGAGAAAAGGACTGAAAGATAGAGACCCTATTTCTGTTTATATAAGTTGGGTTAGCAACTGATGATGGAAAGAGAAACACCACTATGAAGTTAAGGGTGGCTGTCTTTTATGTTATTTAATGAAAAGGTGGAGCTCTTCAGGAGCCATGTTCAAGCTCCAAAACAATGAACAGACAGCCCTGGAATGCTGGTAGGGCCCCGTCTCTGCCATATTGGTTTTGCTGGTTTTCAAATTGGCCAGTATTTTGTAATGAGTCCAGTTCCCTCCAACACAGGAAAAGAATGCAGCCTCTTGGAACATCCACACTTTCTCTGCCCCTCCAACACCCAGCTCTGCGCCATTGCTGAGCATCTCTACAATTGGGCAAACTACTGTTAGGAATCAGCCACATGGCTTATAAAGGGGTGTGTGTGGTTCATGACCATTGGCAGAGAACCACCGATGCCCCATAAACAGACTCATCTGATGTTACCAGACCACAGACTGCCCAAAGAGACAAACTTACCCAGTCAGTGAGCGCTTTCCTTTGTGCACTGGGCTGGGCTTGTGGGAAGGGATGAAAAGAACAAGATAACCTTCTCTTCCACTGACTTTTGAAATCATACTGAATTAAGAACTCTAGACCTGCGCCAGTTATCCAGAACAATATAAGACAAAAAGTGCTAAAGCTAGGAAAGCAGGGAGAAAGAACATGAAGGACAGTGGGGTGAACCTAGAGCTAGGTGCTTTAGAAAAACGCTTTCCAGGATGGGCCCTCTGAGCTAAGGAGCAAAGAGAAGCCACTTGATTAATGATCATAATTGTACATTCTGCTGAGGAGGACGTTTAGAGATTTCAAGAGAATTGCCAACATTTTAGACATAGCATTTTACTTTGGATTCACTTCAGTATATTTTGGGCAAAAAAGTGAGTCATGGTTAAAGTATTTTATACACAAAGCAGCAGGTTTTTTCAGGCTTTTGTTGAATATTATGTTCACTTCTGTGTTAAACACAGAGGGACCATCCCTGAATGGTTCTTGCAAGACATTACCTTATGATTGCAGTAACTAGTCAGGATGACTAAGGATAAAGTCAGCAGGGTAATCAAACTGGTTATTACTGAATGGATCTGGAATGACATTGTTTGGTGTAGTAAACTATATGGGAAAGTAACTCTACTTTGGACTTTCTAATTTAAACATTCCCTTTTTTGTTGGGCAACAACCTGTTTCAAATATCATGAAACAGTATATTCTTGGGAGTATCTGAGGGGTGCTTCACAGTAAGGGAGTGGGATTCCTTTCCTAACTTTTCCAGGCAGAGTTCCATGTCCATCCACAACTATAATCCCTATATACCTCTGCAGAGCGACAATCACATTGCAGTATTGCTTTTTGCTTGGTGTCCAGTAAGACTGGTAAATTCCTGTTTGTTTGTTTCGTTAGTAGTTTGTTTTCATTAGTTGTTTGTTTTCAATAGTCTAACGACTATTGAAAATGATGTTTTGAGAGCATATTCTAGGTTCTTTCTGAGCTTTAATAACTTGGTCCTTGCAACAACCCATGATATAACCACTCTTATAAAATAAGTGTTGTAGTGCTGAATAATCATTGTTTGAATGAAGGAGTGAATAAATTCCAGTTTTACAAATTAATTTTGTTATCAGCTATCAGTGATGGAGCTCAGCTCTGAGCCTGACGACTCTTGGTGCTTTACATACATGTTGCTAATCCCCACTGAAACCCCAAGACTCAGGTATGATTGTGCATGGGATACAGATAAGGAAAGGACTGGCTTAGGCTTATGTATTAAATAAGAGAGCAGCATTTTGACCTCAGGTTCATTAGCAGAGACCCCACCACCTTCCATTTAATCTTGATAACAGTGGATGTCTGGCTGTCCAAGGTGGTGCGCTGATTCTCTTCCTCTTCCCCTTGGTGACTGTTTTACAAGTTGATTATAAACCTGGAGCATCTTCCAAGAGGAAGTAATATTGGTGTCCACCTTGAGAAGATGCTTCTGGGAAGTGGCTTTTCCATGCTCTGTAATGCCGGGTATGTTTTTAAGGCTAATTCTAAGTGTTTTAGCTAATCTCATATAACCCAAACATTAAAGAAGATGGGGGTGGGAGATCAAAGAAATTTAGAATATGAGTGAGCTTGGCATTTAGTATCTTTTCAAAGACAGTATTTTGACTAGCGTTGCCTATGTAGATCCTGAATTTGCAATGTTCTTCCTTCTGTATAAAACTTTATCTTGAGTTTCATAAAGACTAGCTATTTTGTTGACTCAGGTAATCACATTTCTCAGAGTCCAAATTTTATGAAACAAATTTTTCAGATAGCTCTAACATACCTTCTTTGACCATTTACAAAGCAACAGCAACAACAAAACCCCAAACTAACCAACCAACAAACACAAAACTCACATTTTTTTTCTTGAAGGAGTGAAAGTAGACATTTCTGAAATTCTTGTAGGAAAATGCCTGGGCTCCTCCCCAGACCCAGCACCTTTTCTAAGGTTGGGCATGGAGTCAAGATGAGGTTTAGAAGTGCACCCAGCTTTGGAATCTGATCAGCAGGCTCAGAACTGCCTTGAGTCTGTCTCATGCCTCCATATAGCCCTTCAGTTGGGTCACTTCAAGATGACAAATTTTCCTCATGCTTCCAGTTCTCAGGGCTTCATATTCCCTTGAAGAAAATGATCATTCAAACAGAACTCCAGTAGTACTATTAAACTGATGGTGAACTAGGCATAAAAATGTTCCCCACAGGTTTATAACGATTGCTTTACTTACTGCCCAATGGGTAGAAGGATCCAGCTTCCAAGTACTAAGCTCAACAAACTCTTATTTGAACAACTGTACTGATCCCAGGGTTGTGGTAGCTACTGAAGGGAATGCTAGGGGAAGTGTAAGACCCACCGTCCACACTTCAGAGTTTGCAACCTGTTTGGGTACACGTGATTACCATATGGACATAGACCAATACTTATCGGTAAGGGAAGCTCACAATGCAATAGGACCAAATAAATAGCTTTTTTATGACTTTTTTTAAAAGGGCTTTTCTATGTCTTTAGCAAAAGCCTAAAATCTCATTTAGTTTGTTCTTGTGCCAGAGAACCAGGGAAGAATTACTGTGGCCTCCAGGTATCCAGATGAGCTGGAATTCACTATTTCAAGACCCCAGACATTTTTTTAACCTCAAGAATCAAATCCTTGAAGAGCAACATTATCTTTTGTGTTGGTCTCCTTCTATTATCCTTCTGTTATCTATTCCCACCCCTCCCTATAATCAGCCATGTGAAATGGCCTGAGGAACATTTTCAGATGTTGGGACCAAGATAATCCCCTGAGTATCTAGGTAGTGGCAGACTTGATTCTTGCATTTATGCCTGATTGAGAAAGACAGAAATGTACTTGTGGGGGAAAATGTGACCTATGGATTGAATTGTTACCTTTGTGTGTCACATAACCTGTTTCTAGGGCTGAAGAGACAAAGAATGCATTTATTTTGTGGGAAGGGATAGGGGATAGGGGAAGAAACAGAAACCAGAGGATTGTGCAATAATGGCGTTTTCAGATCACTCCAGGAAGTTTATGTCTTGAGTCCTTTGGAAGTCTGAAGCAAAGCTGCTTTAAAAGGAATTTACTAGAGACCTGGCTGATTCTGCTGTGCACTTTGATTTCCTTGGCCATGGGTGTTCTTGGTGCCTCCATCCCCTCAGGGCACACAGGCCATCATTTCTGGACCCTGCCTGAGCAGGCCAATGCCAACCCCCTGCAATGGCCAGTCTTCAAATAGCATCAAGGTGTTCAGATAGCAGAAGGAGAACCAGGACCAGAGTGAGGATGGGTAGCTTGCTGCATCTCAGCAGAGGAGAGTGATGATCCCCATGTGGTATACAAACCAGACTGTGTTCAAAATCATTCCCCAAGGAAGCACGTTCCTCGGATGGCTAGGGAAAGGCTGATTTCAAATGCCCAATCTCACAAATTAAACCTAACAGTTTGGGGTGCAGATTTATTGTACAAACTAAAAATTCTCCTCAGTCCATCTAGGTAATGGAGAAAGTGTAAATTTTGTGAGGTAGGACTCATTTGAAGCCCTACCTCACAGCTGCCACTGGCTAATCATCTGCAAATTTCCTTTATGCCAGGGATGATTTGATGAGTGTGGCTCAGAACGAACTCTGGATGCTTGGTAAATTTTTTCCACAGATTAAAAGACTCTCCCCTTTCTTCTGCTGGAGACTCAGAGATGATGTACTAAGCTTTCACCCTCAACCTCCAACCAGTGACGTCACACTGTCTCCCTGCTATCCCTCCCTAGGGGTTCTCAACACCCAGCCCCTGGCCCTGTACACCAATGCCTCTGAGTTCTACTGTTCTTTTGTGCATCTGAATCCAGAGCAGTGTTGGCATGAGGCAAGGCAAAAGCTGAAGGGAAGCAAGCAGTGGTCGGCAGTTGAGAAGCAGGACGTTGGAAATAGGCAGGCCTGGGCTGGCGTCCTGCCTCCATGTGTAGCGACACGAGCCTCAGTTTCTTCACCCATTAAATGGGGATGAGAACACATGCTTGGGAGATCTGTGAGAATAAATGAGAGGCTGCACAGCAGAAATCCTAAGCAAATTAAGCATTGGTACCCAATGATCACAGGTGAAATCACCCCTGAGCCTTAGAGTACTTGCCTTTGAGAACCAGTCTTCCTTGAAAAAAATAATAAAGATCATATTTTACAAGTGGCTTGGCATGAAGATAAATACATTACATTAGATATTAAAATGGTTATTTAACTTTATCACTCACCTTTTTCTTCTGTTTTGAAATAAGTTAATATATTTTTGTGGACCCTGTATCCTACACACCCCTGTGTGCTATGTCTTTGCCTGGTGGTAAGTCGACCCTGCCCCTGGGTGGGAGGTCTGCACTGGAGATTCTTTCCTCTGCCTTTCCAGTGTCATTAACTGCTTTCTGGAAGTTGCTCTGTCCCTCAGAGCATATACTGCCCCTATATTTTCTTCTGTCTTATCTCCCCCTACCCCTGCCCCCAGCCTTCCAAAATGTCTACACTGCAGAGCTTCCAGCTCCTCTAATCCTGCCCCCATCCTTCTCCATTTCAACCCATGTCTTTGTTGCCCATCACCCCCTGATTGAGACTTGCTTCCCTAGGGCTTCTATTCTTTTTTGAGAAGTCAGCATCTCGCAGAGGTATTAATGACTCTTCTCCTCTCTTGGTTTTAGAGTGTGTGCATTTTGACAAGGATCTTTAAGAGCTCTATATCATAATTCAAACCCTCGTATCTGAGGGAAGAATTTTAGTCTGGTGAAGGAAATATTTCAAAGCAAAAGGTGAAATTTGGATATCATTTAGATTGTATTGGACCAGCACTTTCCTGCTTACTGTATCTGTGCATTCAGTGGTCCCTGGTGATGTAGCTGTGATTAGAAACTTCAAGAAGGCAAGATTCAACCTAACCCTAGCACCACAGCCTATCACCAAAATTCTCTTGGTATTTATCACATCCAATGGAGTGGAGTACCAGGAATTGAACACAGGGTGCTTAACTACTGAGTCACATCCCCAGTCCATTTTATTTTATTTCTTTTATTTTAAAATAGGGTCTCGCTAAGTTGCTGAGGCTGACTTTGAACTTTCGATCCTCCTGCCTCAGCCTCCTGGGAGCCACTGGGATTACAGGCATGCACCACCATGCTTAGCTCCATCCCTAGTCCTATGAGGAACCTCCACATGATTTCCACAGTGGCTATAATAATTCACATTCTTGTCACCTGAGTATAGTGTTCCCTCACCACCACCACCCTGCCACCCTACATTCTTGCCAATGGAGTTTTGATGGGATCTCTTTGTCCAATGAAACCACATATCACTTTTTCTTAAGTCATTCCTCCAGCTATGCTTGGTGGTGAACTTACATCACCATGTTTAAAGAACAAACCTCACCACCACAGTGCCTGTTATTTTCTGGGTTTGGGTAGGAAGGTAACTCCAGAGACAATGTTATGTACAAAGGAGAGAACTGTGGCCTAGAGAGGTGATATATCTTCTCTAACGCTGCAAAGCAAGTTAGTGGCAGCGTTAGGGTTAGACCCTAGGTCTCCTCAGCATGTGGGTGTGGGTAGCATTTGCCTCTGTCAACACCCACAGTACTGTTTTCTATAGAGTGCAGGCTGTGCAATGGGAATACTTGGCTTGATTCCTGATTTCATTGTTTATTATGAGTGTGACCTAGCAAAGTTACTCAATGTTTACAATCCGGTTTTACTCATCTGCAAAACAGGGGAAGGGGTAGAAGTAGTGTCAAACTTTAGAGCTGTTATAAAGAATCATAGAGATATTGTCAGAATTAAATGGCATTATTTATACAAAGAACTTAGCTCAATACCTAGTGCACAAGCCCTTAATGTATGACTGTTATTACTGTTGTCACTACCACTACAGCTATTGCTAATCACGTTGCTGCCTACACAGTCCTAGGGGCCTCATGAGAAAGTTGATGCTGCTTCCCAGAGTTCT
The DNA here is from genome assembly GCA_004027875.1 of Aplodontia rufa. NCBI lineage: Eukaryota > Metazoa > Chordata > Mammalia > Rodentia > Aplodontiidae > Aplodontia > Aplodontia rufa. The sequence continues at coordinate 85,940 of PVKS010002686.1, read as the reverse complement.
CACTGTACTGCCTGGGAGTGGCTGAAATATTGGGAGAATCTGGCAGAACAGGTTTTTTCCCCCCAAAGGGGTGGAAAAATAAATCAAAGGCAACAACCCAAACCTGGAAAAAGAATGTACTCTTTTGGTTCTTCTTTACTTGTTGCAAAAGAACCTTCAAATGCAACTAATGCTGAAGGAAATCACAAGCAATATGATTGACTCTCTGGTCTGTTCTCTCTCTGACCTGAGGAGGACAGATGGTGGCCACTTGAGTTTCTGCTGAATGTGGTGTTGGCTGACATTGTTCTATGATGATGTTGTCTACATCAGTGAGTAGATAAGATTAGGAGTCAGCAAATCAGAGAGACAGCAGAGGTGGGGATGATAGGAAACTTCAAACCCTGGTGTAAAATATGCATTTGCCCCTTGCTGCACATTGCTCATTAGGGATCTTGGTTGGAGTTCTTAGTTGAACGTAACAAACTGAATTCATATTAGCTCAAGCAAACAGGAAAATTCATGATAAAGATTCCATTGTGTATAATACAAAACAAAGAGTTGCAGAGCTAACCTGGGATTGCAATCAGGCCCTCCGTGTGTCCTTCCTCTCTGCTTCATTCTTCTTTCTACTGACTTACTCCCTCCATGGCTTTGATTAACGCCATGCAAAAAGAACTCGTAAGTTTTGTATATCATTGTATAGCCATCCAGGGAGATCCTTGTCTCTTTTTCCAAGTCTAGAATTCCCTTGGGAAGGATTGACTGGGCCAGCAGAGTTAGAGTCCTTTTTGTGGTTACTGATCAACAACTGTAAAAGTCAAACCTGTCATCCCAACATTGTACACGCCTTGTAACTACATACCTTGTGAGTGGCCAGACCAGGCACAGAGCAAGGAATGACTGAAATGGATGCTGATGAGCTAGATGACAGAGACAACCTTCATATTCAGTCCCTGTATCCTCATCCTGGCCATTTCCAGATTTCTCATCTTTTCCTGTGGTCTAAGATGTGTCTGTATTCACTGCCATGGTTCCTTCATGCTAATTGGACACTGGGCCTAGACAAGCTAATTCTATCATAATAGAGTGGAAATGGCACAGGCTTTAGAACCACATAAACCTTGAATTAAAGCCCTAGGTCCTCCACTTATTAGCTATATGACCCTGGGCAAGTTACTTTACCTCTCTGAACCTTGACTTCCTTAACTATAAAATAAGGGTAAGGAGCTGGAGAGGTGGCTCAGTGGTAGAGTACTTGTCTGGCATGTGGTGAGGACCCAGGTTCAATCCACAGCACCACATACACAAGTAAGTGGAGGAAAATAAAAAACTAGATGAAATTTTTCAAAAAATTGACTCTCTCTTTAAAAAAAAATGGGGGTAATATTGCCTATCTAATGCAATAGTTGTACATATTAAAAGAAATAAAGTAACCATATTTAAAATAGATGGCATATGATGTATATTCAGTTGTATTAATTTCCTTTTTTGTTTTTATTAAGCTACCTAGAAATCTTCAGGAGGGTAAGGGAGCAGCTATAAGTGAGAAGGGAAGAAAGGGAAGTAGCAGAATTTTCCATCTGGGAAGTATTTATGTTTTAGGAGTTTTACAGCTATCCTGAGCAAACATTGAATAACTTAAGTGGTTCAGCAACATTGAAATAGACTATCACTTTAGAGACAAATCAACAAGGATCAAAGGACCAATGATGAAGGTTTTATCTTTCTAATATATATACTGGTTTAAGTGTATGGTCCTAAAACCTTCCTCAATAACTTTCAAGTTTCATAAATAGCTATCTGATCACTGAGTTGGTGAATGAAGTATTTTAACATTCATGAACTCCCTAAACATGATGCCATTTTGGAGAAGCACTCATTTCAAAATGTTGCAAGTCATGCTTTTTCTGTAAACTAGTTTATTGAGTTGTTACTACAACAAGCATGGTACTAAACTTTTATGTGCATTACCTCATTTCTTCTTATGATTTAAGTACTGTTGTTCCCATTTCCTGATTAGGAAATCGAGGTTCAAATAATTAAGTTACCAAAGTCACAGGATATTCAGTGAAAGAACTGGAATGTGAACTTAGTCTGCTCCCAGAACCTGAGCGCCTAAAAACCGTGTGGTACCGACTCTTGACACTTTGGTTTTAGATACAAGTTTTAGAGATAAGAGCAGAAGAAAGGAGTTTTTGAAAAAATCTGTACCTAGAGTATCTCATTTAATAAATCATAATTTCATGGCTTCGGTATAGCCACACAATATTGTCTGTCCCTTCTAGCATGAAGAGGTCAGAGGAAATGAGCACAGAAACACTCTAGATATCAGGCAAAATGACTGGAATCTGGGAATGGCCAGAGCGTAGCAGAGTTGAATGTGAACTATCTGTTCCTTGTCATCTAGCTTACCATGGGCCTAAATGCGAAGCAGTGGTACTATAGGAAGGAAAATAGATGCACAATAGATAGAATATCTCCTGGCCTGAAAACTGTTCTAATTACCTGTTTAGAGGATACCAATATGACAGGATTAAAACTGTGAACAAAAGAAATTAGAAATTTTGTTCCAGCTTTAGACATGTGCGTGTTTCCCAACTGGGACAAAATTGTGTGCATGCTGATCATCTGTAGCTTGTGCGTGCACACAGGAGGAATATTCTGGTCTACTCCAGAAAGCAACGAGCTTTAGTGACTAAACTTAGATACTGTGAGTAACTCCTTACATATTTGAAGGATTCTTCATCTGTTGGCCTGTGTACCAATCACGGGAGCCTCTGTGATCTCTAACTTAACTGACCTGCTCCTTCAGAAACATTTTATTTTGTCCCATTTGTGCTATTGTGAGTTTCTTTATATTTCGACTGTGCTTCATTTGTACATTTTTTTTAAAATTCCATCCTGTGTGTGCATAGAAGAAACATTTAAATACTTGTTGATCTTCACTTAAAGTGTAACTGGATTAATATCTCATATTTTTCTTTTTATCCACTTTGTTTTTCAGCTCCAGGGTTCCTTGAAAAGAAAACAGGTAGTTAACCTGTCTCCTGCCAACAGCAAGAGGCCCAATGGCTTTGTTGACAACTCATTCCTTGATATCAAAAGAATCCGTGTTGGGGAGAACCTCTCTACAGGACAAGGGGGCCTCCAAGTAAATAACGGACAAAGTCAGATTATGCCAGGGGCCTTGCCTATGAGTCAGGCATCCCTGAGAAAGACTAGCACTCTGCCGCCCCATGCACATTCTCCTGGCAATGGTATGTTTAACATGGGCTTAAAGGAAGTGAAGAAAGAGCCAGGAGAGACTCTGTCTTGCAGTAAGCACATGGATGGCCAAATGACCCAGGAGAATCTTTTTAGTAGGTATGGAGATGAGCCTGGAGAGCAACTGATGGATCCTGAGCTGCAGGAACTTTTCAATGAACTGACCAACATATCTGTCCCTCCCATGAGTGATCTTGAGTTGGAGAACATGATCAATGCCACTATAAAGCAGGATGACCCATTTAACATTGACCTGGGTCAGCAGAGCCAGAGGAGCACGCCCAGACCCCCTTTGCCTATGGAGAAGATGGTGATCAAAAGTGAATACTCACCAGGCCTGACTCAGGGCCCCTCCGGCTCTCCTCAGTTGAGGCCCCCATCAGCTGGCCCTGCATTCTCCATGGCCAACTCTGCCCTCTCCACTTCATCCCCAATCCCTACGGTCCCTCAGAGCCAGACTCAGCCTCAGACAGTGCCAGGAGCGAATCGGGCCCTGCCAAGCTGGCAGGAAGTATCCCATGCTCAACAACTCAAACAAATAGCAGCCAATCGTCAACAGCATGCCCGGATGCAGCAGCACCAGCAGCAGCACCAGCCTACCACCTGGTCAGCCTTGCCCTCTTCTGCTGGACCATCCCCAGGTCCATTTGGGCAGGAGAAAATCCCCAGCCCTTCTTTTGGTCAGCAGCCATTCAGCCCACAGAGCTCCCCTATGTCCGGGGTAGCTGGCAGCAGCAACCAGTCAAAAGTAATGGCTAACTACATTTACAAGGCCAATCCCTCAGCCCAAGGTGGGCACCTGGATGTGCTCATGCAGCAAAAGCCTCAGGATCTCACTCGAAGTTTTATTAACAACCCCCACCCAGCCCTGGAGCCCCGTCATGGCAACACCAAGCCCCTTTTCCATTTTAACTCAGATCAAGCAAACCAGCAGATGCCTTCTGTTTTGCCTTCCCAGAACAAGCCTTCTCTCCTACACTACACCCAACAGCAGCAGCAGCAACAGCAGCAGCAACAGCAACAGCAGCAACAGCAGCAGCAGCAGCAGAGCTCCCTGTCAGCTCAGCAACAGCAACAGCAGCAACAGCAACAGAGCTCTATTTCTGCTCAGCAGCAGCAACAACAGCAGCAGCAGCAGCAGCAGCAGCAACAGCAACAGCAGCAGCAGCAACAGCAGCAACAGCAGCAACAGCAGCAGCCACCATCACAGCCCACCCAACCTTTATCAAGCCAGTCTTTGCTAAGGTCACCCTTGCCACTTCAGCAAAAGATCCTGCTTCAGAAAATCCAGAATCAGTCCATCACAGGACTGGGCTATCAGGTCTCCCAACAACACAGACAGGTAAGGGCTCTACTACTCCAAACAGAGTTCCCAGAGATCATTTAGCTTGGTCATTATGATTTGGTTACCATTGTGCTTGTGTTGGGGCATGATGAAGACCAAAAGCAGTGGTCTTGACGGATTCACATGAAGGCTTCATAAAGCCTATTTCTCTTAGGGCTAATATTGCTAAAGACAAGGGCTAATATTTTCTTGTAGAGCATTATTGTCATTAGGATGTATAATGATCGAAGGTTCTAGAATGCTATTATTAAAAAATCAAAAAATGTTGCAATAAATCTCATGCCTTTAGTGACATATCCTGTCACCAGTCAGATTCTAATATGCTTGATATTTATTCATCCAACCAGTTAATCAGTCATTTAGTCAATGTGCATTTCCTGAGTGCCTACCACATGTAAGATGTTGTGATTCGTGTATTGGAATAAAACCAAAGGTGATATTAAGAGTATTAGCTGGGCATGGTGGTTTATGACTTTAATCCCAGTGACTCAGGAGGCTGAGGCAAGAGGATTGCAAGTTTGAGGCCAGCCTCAGCAACTTAGGAAGATCCTAAACAACTTAGCAAGACCTTGTCTAAAGATAAAAAATAAAATGGAATGGAGATAGGGCTCAGTGGTTAAGCCCCCTGGGTTCAACCTACAGTAACCTCCTTCCTAAAATAACAGAGGATTAAATGACTGATCTATACCTCCACCAACTAGCTGTAATGTGTTAATGCCCAAACTGTCATAATCAATCCTGCCATAAGTGCATATGTGCTGAGTATCAGTCCCAAATAAGATGTGATCCGTGTAGACAAGCACAGTCTGATGACAGTGACAAGCTTTAAAAGCTATCATTTTAAGACTAGATGGAAAGAATAATGATAAAGCACAGAGGTTGGGTATCTCCTCTAGCGAGAGGAAGTCAGGGAAACTTCTGGAGAAAGTAGTGCCTGAGTTAAGTGTTCACTCTGGTTGCCTTCTGTCCTTTGATTTACACAAATTAAAGGTTTATTGTGCCCAGAAAGAATATCATAAAGACAGAGCTCTGTGCCTGCTGAGCGCATACAAGTGAGTAAGCCCCAGTTTCCAGGGACCTTGAAGGGGAAAACTCTTCCTGGGAGGTAGAAAGTTTAAATAGTGCTTTGACATGCTATTTACCAAGTCTGCATTATCTGTCCGTGCTCAAAGATAGCACATTACAAAGCAGTGTGTTGGGGCAGTTTGGTTGAGCTGAGTCGAGCCCAAGAGCATTCCGGGAGCAGTTTTCATGGCAGCTGCCCAGGGAGGAATAGCATCTATACCATAGACTGTGTCCAAGCTAACCTTTGTCCTAGATGTAGGCCAGGACAAAACTAGATGCAAGGAGGTTTCAAAAGCTGTGTACCAAGTAAAACTGTGAGCTCTTATCCACTTAAGAAACCAAAAATAAATAAATAAACATTCAAAAAGCAAAAGAACAGGAAACTTTGGGACTATTTAAAAACAAATTGTGAAACTGCTTTCCAGCACCGTATGAAGGTATTTGATTTGGATGAACACAGGTTCAGATCTTACCCTGACATGCCTACCTGTGTGCAACCTCAAGCCCCTCGCTGAACCTGTCTGGGCCTGCTTCCTCACTTGTAAAAGACTGTGCTAATGGTAGCTGCTAGGGTTGTGTTGAGAATGAAATGAGGTAATTCCCAGCCCCTAGTCTAGAATAAATTATCATGTAAAGATCCACAAATATCAAAATGTTGTTTTTAAACAAGCAATGTGCTTAATTAGGAAAGACATTGAATTAAAGTAATGGGGAAACAAATTTTAATATAAACCGTGTGGGAAAGAAAACGCTAACTCTTCCCCTGTGCCTCAGTATGATAAGTATGTAGCAATTTCCAATCCTTGACCCAAACTTCTCACCACAAAAATGGAAATTATAAATAATAAAATAGTATGAGTTAGCATTTACTGAGTATTTAATTTCTGGTGTAACTGTTTCTCTTACTAGTGGTATTTTATCTCACTCATATGATGGAAGTACCATTATTCTCATCGTAAAGGTAAGAAAATTGAGGCACAGAGAGCTTTAGTAACTTTCCCAAGGTCACACAGATATTAAATAGCAGAGACAGGATTCTGGTAGACTACTTTGAAGCCTACACTTTCAGCCACTAGGATATACCATTCACAGGAAGGACTTGGTGAGACATGAGTGAGCACTGTGGAGCATTATGAGGATTCTCAAAAAAGTGTTTTTTCTCACATTGAGTGCTATTAACATAATCTATGTACATAGAAGATTAAGACTTTCGGAGATAAAGAAAACCTTACCTCTTTAAACTTTGGGGCTGTTAAAGAGAGAAATTTATAAAAACTTGCATGATAGTTGACCTTCCGGGATAAATTCTGTGGGGCTCACCAAAATATACAATTTACAACAGGAAATATGCATCTTTGGTGTCCCATCAGCTCGGTTTTGGGAGCCTCCCTACCACCTCTGATATCCTTTGTCCTGTTTCCGGACGGGGTGTTGATATCAGCAACTGTACTCTCTCTTCTGACCTCTTAGTCTACATCCAGGCTTCCAAGACCCAAGCACACAAGGGGTGCTTGAGGGCTAGACCAGCAAACAGCTTCCAGTGCCTGGAATCACTTAACATTTCCAAGTGCACATTGCGCCAAGAAGATTTTCTTCTCTTCACGAAGGCCCTTGGAAATTGGTAGAAACAGTAGTTCTTCAAGCTAAAAGCCTCTTCTATACAAGCAGGCAGTAGCTACCCATTTAAAGCTTTATCCCAGCTGTACGTATGGAACCGCATTATCCGTTCCAGCTCTGCAGTTCTGTAGGTTCTGACTCTGAAGCCCTGTATCTTAGTTTACTCAAGTAGACCAGCGCTTCGTACCAGCGTTGCCCTCCAGAAGGCAGCCAGCTGAGGGGTGTGCACATGCTAATAAAGGTGCTGTTATTTGGTACAGCTACAGAATTTTCTCTGGGGAACCTCTCTAGAGCATCACAGCACATTTGATAGATTATTGCCAACACAATAATATTCATCCAGTCAGGGTGATTTTTAAAAATAGTCAAAACTGGTCAAAACCAAGGAATAAGTATGATATTACAAGGCTGAATTTCAAGGGCAGCATGTGAACTTTCACAGAAGGCAATAAAGAAAATATATGAATTATTTTTCCAGATGATGGTTTTGAGAAACAATTTTCATGTACATATTTATAAGATTTTTCTAATTCTTATTGTCTCATCGGACACATTGCCAACTACGCTTAACTTAGAATAGTTTTAACATTGCCATCTATACTTCACAATAAGGATATGTATTTGTATGCTAGAACAGTTAAATCTCTGTGAGTCACAACCAAGGTGATGGTCAGGAAAAGGACTGAGAATTAGTTAGCTCTTTAAATTATCAACCAGAGCATCTTAAATGAAAATGCTAGTCAAGTAATTTTTTTTTCGGCTTGTCCTACTCATTTTGTGTCATACATAGGAGGATTTACTGTGGGATTTGCTAACTGAGCCCGTTAGCCTTAGACATGGTAGAAATCTTGGTTCTCTGCAACAAAACAGTAGGTTGAATTTGTTGATCGGTTGCTTGCAGTTTACTGAATAGATGCGCAAAGAGGACCTTTCCTTCAGAACGCTGAACCCAGACAAGCACAGGCAGAGACTGCGTTTGGGGGACTCCCAGGCTCTTCTCCCTTTCCTGCATACCTACCTCTGTCTTCTTGATGTGAATGACGCCTGAGGGGTGGATGTGAAATAATCAAATTGTTGGAAGTGTCCTAATTGTTTCATGGCTTCACTTGGAGAACAAATAGCATTTGATGTTTTACAAAATGTTTTCAGCAGACTCTGGTCTCCCTGATATTTTAGGGCTTGGCAAATAGAGATACCTCCTGGCTTTAACTTTCTTCTCTTCCCAATTTGAGGGTCATGGGAAAGGACAAGAAAGGGAATATAACATATACATTTCTGATTTTCTTCAGGTCACTGAACACTTAATAAAGTGTGAGAGAGTTGTTTGACCAGAGCTCATGAGGGTTCAATCCAAAAGTCCTTACCTCTTGAACTAAAAAAGTAATCTTGTTCACGGCTATATAATTAGTCACTTTAAAGTATGACTTTTTTTTTCTAACATTAGATCCATGCAACTCAAGCGGATTCTATATTCAGTTCAGAATTATTCCATTCCTAAAACTTCTGGGAGGGAAAGCAGCCAGTGAATGGATGGTTTGTTATGACTGAAACGTGAATTTGTATATTTTTCCCTTAATTTAAAGCCAAGCTTCCCAATCATATGTTTTGAACCTCACCCCACTCTCTCTACCCAGCCAAGCTGATCCTTCTCTACTTGGTTTAACCTCCAGATAAATTCGCCAAGTGTCCTAATGTCCTTCTCCCTACTTCTTTAAGGTAAAGGTAATCCTGCATATCTGATTTTAAAGATGAACACTTAGGAAACAGATTTCAAAGTGGCCTGAGGGTGGCAGAGGAATCACTTTAGCTCACCTACACTGACAGTACTTCTGAATGCTTATTATTCTCTAGTGAGAGAAGATGTATCAACTAAAATCCCCCTCTGAATAGGAAATTAATCTGGAATTCAGTGCTTTGCAATAATGTTAACATCCAAGCCAAGGCAGCATAAGACTCTAGCTTGAGCTAGAGGGTTGAAGGAAATTTAATCTACTTAGGCTAGTGCTGGATTCTGCTTTAGAGGCCTGAATGAGGTTAGAGGGAGTGAGGAGCATGAAGGAGTAAGAAAAACCAAGGCAAAGCCCTAAAGAATCTGGGAAACAGGATATTCCAGACTTAAGAATGAGGTCAAAGGATGGTGAAACCTCTGGTCAAAGGCAAAAATGAACACCTCTTGTGTTCATTTAAGTGACATGAAATCTGGAGTGAAGATGGGATAGAGACCCAAGAGAAACTCAATGTTTCCTGCAAGTGACTTGGAACCATTTGGCGACCTCCATCATGACTCGACTTGGCTGGGTCTTGGTGACAGGGAAAGCGGTTGAGATCAGGCACAGCATGGGATGTCAGTGTCAGGTCAGGAGCATTATGTTCACATTTTCATTCTAGCTTTGATATTTCCTCATTTGTTTTCTAAATTTATAAGAAAAGAAATATTTATTTTTAATATTCCATGACACTGATGCTTAGACCAGTATTTAGAATGAGTTTCCAGATACATAAGTTAATGTAATTGGTACTAAAGAATGTTCACTGTAAAAATTAGCAGGAGGGATTTTGTTGTTTTGTTCATTTTAACATTAGCACCAACTCTATGCCATGTACTAATAACCCAAATGAGAGATACTTTTTCATGAGGCTCAGAAAGATCAAATTACTCATTCAGAGTTACTGTTAGTAATTGGCCTGATTTGAAAATGTAGGGCTACCTCCAGACTATGCTGCCTAAGTTAAGGAAATTGGTAGAAGAGGTTTGGATTGAACTGTAAGGGTGTGGGGGGATATGTTTCAAATTCTACTATTCTCTACATTCCTAGACAAAATCACAATCTGTGGTAACTCTAAATGAATTCTGCTGCAGAAAGGGATTTTAGGTGACATTCACTGAATTTGTTTGTCTAAGTCTTGGTCTTTAGTACCAGGAGGAATAAACTAAAGATTCCAGGCTAAAGTGAGTTCTGCCTCACTTTATATAACTTTTACTCGTTCATTTTAGAAAAAAATGTTGAATGCCTGCTCTGTGCCAGGCCCACTTCTGGATACTGATGCTACAACTGAGAACAAAGATGAAGTTTTAGTGCAGTAAGGGGGAGCATAAAAAAATTAAAGTTTTAAAAAATTAAGTAATCAGCATTTATAAACCGAGCTATTTTCATCATTTTGCAGTCCTATGCTGCTTCTATTGCTAGACTGAACTGTTGGTGGGCTTTTTAATACCTCTGACCCTAGATAAAGATTAAATTAAAAAAAACAAGGAAGAGGGTATGCAATTTAATTTTTCAAGCAAAACATTATTGAGTTTTATTAGATTTTTTTTAAAGAGAGAGGGACAGTGAGAGAGACAGAATCAATTTTATTTCATTTTTCATGTGGCTTTCATTGCTCTGAGACTTCGTTGTGTACATGGAACTGGGGTTGGAACCTATGCATGCCAGCCAAGTGCCGTAACTGCTTCAGCCCCAAGTTTTGTTAGATATTTTTTAAATGATAAAATAATTGTTTATTCTCTTTTTCTTTAACACTATGCTTTAGAAATTAAGAACCCATTCAGAGTCACTTTCAATTCCACCTTAGGGTGAAACCATAATTCTTGCAATCATTCATTCATATGGTGAAAGTGTATTGAGAACCTACAACGTGCCAGAAACTGGGGATTCAAACTTTAAATGACTCCCTCTTTTACCCACTTGATCTAAAAGATCAAAAAGGCATGGTCTTTTCCCTTAATGAGCTTTTGGCCTGAAGGACGTATCTGTCCCACTTACATTCCCATTGGATGTATACATTATACTGTTCTGATCCCTTACAATCCACTAGAGTAACTGAGCAAAAATCAGAGGGGCATTTTTCCCTAAGTCAACAAGTTCAATCGTAAACATGCTGCTTTAACCTTTTATAGAATAGAACTCTATGTGCTGGATATTCCACCCCCCTACCCATTTTTGTTGTTGTTGTTGTTATTCTAGTGTTTAATAGCTTCAGAGTACATGAAGTTAATTAAAGCAACAATTAACTCCTGTATCTTTCAATAAAGAAATAAGCACAATAACAAGAAGAACATATTGACCTTATGATCCTGATACATAGGGTTCAACTTCATAGTTAGAGAAATGGCTTCTATTCTCATTCCAAGGCCTTTGAGTGTCACATCCATCAATAAGAGCTGTACATTTAAAGCATTAGCGTGTAATTTAGCCTGTTGAATACCAAGTTTCCAACTAGGGAAAGAAAGGGTATAGGGTTAAGAAATGGATTTGATCCTGGAAATGGAAATGAAAGAGGGTTAATGGAAAATCTGACAGATATTTAACCGTAATGTGCATTAATGTAGGTGACTCAAACAATCCCCTTTGCACCCATTCTAATTAGTTTTGCCTTTTCTAGTCAGTTGTTATTGGTTTTGTATAAGGAGTGGTTTCCTTTGGTAAAATCCAAAGGAAGCAAAAACCAGTTTAGTCAGTGCACTAATCAGTAAATTTGCAGATTAATGGTTAATTAAAGTCAGGCACAAAGACATGAGATTCGGAAGGTGTTTACTTCAAGGAGCTATAGGTCTGAAACAAAAGAATGTACAAATGTTTAGACTGCTAGCATCAGAGAGTACAATGTGAGTGAATCATCTTACTCTCCTACATTGTGGTTCATGCAGGGGAGACCAAACGCAACATTGTGGTTCATGCAGGGGAGACCAAACGCGTGCACACACACACACACAAACACACACACGCAAAGGCAGCACTCTGGATACTAATTAGAGAGCTCTGGCTGAATATTTGTATTTGATGCAATGCATCTGAGCAATAAAATGGTGCTCTATTCTCCAAGCAATAAATTGAGTTGCGCATAGCAGAGGGAAGTCGATGGCTGCTTTCCTGTGCATCCTACAAAATCAAGTTTTCAAGGTCTCCCAGGAAGAACGAAGGAGGGTAGTTGACCTGTTTCTCTATCTTTCCTCTGCTAATTCCCCCCACCCTGAATCACAAACATTTCCCACAGTTTGTGTTTCGCAGAAGCTTAAGTTCAGCTTCGCCTTTAGGAAAGGAACTTCACAAACAGGGAATTATTTGGGCCCTCCTTTTCTTCTGCTGCTGCTTCTTTGAAATTCAGGGGATTGAACCCAGGGCATTGTGTATTGCTAGGCAAGGCAAGACAGGTGTTCTTCCACTGAGGGTTCTGTTAAGTTGCCCAGGCTGGCCACAAACTTCCAGGCTTCCTGCCTCTGCCTCCCGAGTAGCTGGGATTCCAGGCGTCTGCCTCTTGGTAGTCCACAGGCATACTGGTCTGCATGAGGTGAGCACAGGAGTGTGCCTCGCATTCTGGACTTTGGCTTACATCTCTACTCTGTCCCTGGGTTTGTGTCTAGCTCTCTTTCTGGCTGCACCCTCTCTTGTCTCATACTTTCCCTAGAGATGGATTTTGAACTAGCCTCTTTTACCTGACCTGGAGGCCTGTTCTGTGGCAAGCCTTGAAAGGGGCAGGAGCAGGGACACATAGCTGCTGGGACTGTTATTGGCAATAAGGATGAAGACACAGTTCCTGGAAGAGGATCCATGTGGAGAGAGCCACGCGGCTAATGAGCTGGCAGGCCCATGCCCATGTCCCGCAAGCCTCTGGCACAGATTCATGAATGCTGAATGGGCATGCCCAGGAGCAAAACGCATCCAGAAAGCTTCTGACGGTTGTCCCTTCTTGCTTCAAGTGCTTGCTAACTGGCCTGCCTCCTTCCAGTCCTGCCAATGTGCAACCAGAGTGAGCATTCTAAAACAGGAATTTAACATGTAAGCTGCTTAAACCTTTAAATGGTCTTCATTTTCTCAGGATAAATTTTAACTTCTTATGTAGCTTTTAAAGCTCTATATAATCTGGCTCTTGTCAAACACCCAATTGTGTATTTCATTCCCAACTTTCCTCTTCTCCTGACCCCCACTCATCCACACATCCTTTCCCCAAACTCACACACTCTGCTCTCAGTTCTCTCTGTAATAAATGTCCTCTAATTCTTGAAATCTACAATGCTTTCTCTCACATACACCCCATCTCCACATATACTGTTCCTTCTACCTAGAATAGTGTTTTGCTTCGCTTTTTCACACTAAGCTAGCCTTAAGTTATCTTAGTTAAGACTGCATTTATTCTCTCTAGAAGGTTTCCTTGACCTTTGGATCTGGATTAGTTCCCATCCTATTGGCTCTCAGAGCTCCCTCTACTTCCTCCCTGTAAGGGTGCACCATTCCTTGTATAACTTAGTTCCTGAGAGTACTGTCCCCAACTATACTGCAAGCTACTTGAGAAGAGGGGTGGGTCTGCTTTGTTCACCTTTATATTCCAATCCCTAACCCATGTACTACATTCTAGGGACCCAAAATATATTATACCATGGACCCCAGATTCTTTATCCTATTCTGGGTATTTAAGGACATCAAAACAATGTCCCTTCTTCCTCTTCCTTGGAAGTTAAGAACTTCCACTTCCCTCCACACTATGTCTGCCTTCAGAGCACCACTTGCCCAAGAACCTGCAGCGCTGTTGTCAGAGCTGGAAGGAAGATACTTCCCTCCCTGCTGCCCCTGGGTGGACTTGTGGTGGGAATTCTGAGAGGCACTCTTCCTGGAGGCTGATCTATACCCTGAAGAATTAAATGGATAAGGAGCAACTAGGGCAGTTTTATTAGGGACAATTTATTTTCCATCATCCTGAAGGCAATGGAAAGTTGTAGAAAAAAGTACTGATTGTTTTTAGACAGAGGTATAATGTGTCTGACATGTTTCTTAATTCAATCATGCTCAATGTTATTGAGTCAGATTTTCTCCTTAGAAAAGTTACTCTAGATGCAGTACAGAGAATCCTCTGTAGGGGCTCAGCCCAGAGGTAAGATGCCCCTCACAAAATCTGTATGCCAAGAACATTTCAGAGATTTTGATGTGCAGTTTCTGTGGCATCTCCTGTCAACCTCAAAGCATCTTTGAGGATTCACCCATCCTTATGTCTGACCTCTCTAAGGCCAATTGAACTTCAGCTCTTGCTCCCAGAAGATTTGCTCCATCAATTATTATCTCTTATACCTTTACTCTCTTCTTTCTCTCTGTCTTCAATAATGTCAAGTCCCCAACATCCTTCAAAAGTAACTTTCCATCAACTCTCCACCTCTTTGGACCCAATTTTGAGCCAGGCTCAGAACCTTGGTAGTCAACGTAAGTCCCTTCTCTCCTCCCAGGTGCTTTTTCTGGTACCACTGCATGACCATCCACACCTCTGCCTCTTCTCCATCTCTACTACTGACACACACATGCCTGAAATATTGTAATACTTGCTTCAACCTCCTTCCTTTTGGCTACTTTTTCCCTTCCAGCTGCTTCAGAATAGTGTATCTAAGCAGCTCTGCTTTGCTGCTTTTTCCTTGGGGCTGAGGCCAGTGGCTGAGGTTCCAGGTATCTCTGTTGCTTTGACCAGGTGTCCTTCCTAGAATTTCACCTTTACCCAAGATTCAACCCCTCACAGCATCAGCTCCCCTTCCTATAAATGCCTTTTGGTGAAGCCCTGCCTGATCCCTGGGGGCTGTGGCTTCTTGTCCACTTTCTAGACAGTTCTGCTTGGGTCTTGGAACCTCCCTGCCTTTACCCTCTCCACCCCTTTGCTGAATAATCAAGCTACTGCACTCGCCTCTCCTCAGGCTTTGAAACAGCCAGAATTTCTTCCTGCTCCAGTGCTCACAGGACAGTGCAGAGATTCCATTCAGTACGGTTCTTATCATGTATCAGTATGATTTTGTTTAGGTCTTTGGTCCACCAAACCATGAACTCCTAGAAAGTTGGGACCGAGGAATTTCTTATTCTTCCTTCTTAACTCACAAAACATTTCCTGTTTCTTACTGTGTTCATTGTTTTCTACCTTAAATAATAATTAAGTCCATACCTTAATTTCTCAGCTAGACCTCAAGCTCCATGAGACCAGGGCCTATAGCAATTCATCTTTTCTTTTTACCTCCAAGGGCTAGCAGAGTATCTGACAGAAATTATCAACATATGGGCAAAGAGAAGAGGGAAGATAACGGAAAGTAGGGAAAGAAGTTTTGGGTAGTGGTGTGTGTTTGTGTGTGTATGATGCTACACTACATTGTCTTCAAATCAAAGGAAATTAAGTGATTAGATGACTTAAAATGCATGTTTTTTTGAAAATTTGCATATTACTTGGAAAAATGTTTTAAGCATCTTAACAATTATATGATTTTGGCCAAGTTATTTAAATTCCCTGACACCAACTCTGTCATCTGTAAAGCGAAAGCGACAACATCTATTTTACTGAACTGCTGAAACTTTTCCATGAAATAACTGACAAGATATTCAGGAGACATGGGGTCTGCACGAGGCAGGCAGTTCCCAAACGCTAGCTGGCTTCTCCTTGCAAAGTAGCAACTGTCCCATGAAACGACACAAACCAAATGCCGCAGACAACTGCAATGGGGGATTTTCGAAACACTCCACCTATAACTCTGAGTTTCCAGGCAACTAAGGCAAAAGGAGCTCTGTGGGGATATAGATGTTTTGTTTTGTTAAATATAAAAGAAAGCCTGTAAGTTCATCTATGGAGACAAACATTTTCCTGAAAATGAATTCTAATGGTACATTTATCGTTGGGGGAATTAGGTCACATAATGGACTCCATCTTCCACTGGAAATTTTAAAGATGCTCGGCACCATCTATTTTGATGTTTCTGTTATTAGGCTGGATTATAAAATTTGAGGTCAAAATATTGGACTTTCATTCTAAGTTGTCTTTTCTCTGGAAAGCTGAGATAATGTGATTTCAAATATAATGTTTTCTGAGGATCCACTTCAATAGTTTTCACACTTGGCTTTAGCAAGAGCACTTCTTTCTTACCCCTTCCCTACCTTTTCAGGTGTCCCGGGGGCACCTCCCACCGAGCCCAGGAACAGGTTTCTTGACCTTATAGCAATGCATAATTAAAATGCCTGTTAAATTGCCTCACTCAAATATCTGCTGTCTGGAATGAGTTTCTGATGAACTCGTGCACCGTGTGAAGTGGATTAGACCTGGTGAGAGCCTACCTCAGAATCAGATTTCAGGGAGGACTTTCCAAAACCTCTCAATGTGCTCTAATTTTATACCCCTCTCCCCATACAACTCTCTCCAGACAAAACTCATTCAAAATCATCATGAAAATATTCAGCTATTAGCATATCACTTATCACTCGACAATGTTTAAGTACTGCCTATGTGCAGCAAACCATGCGAGGTGCTATAAGAATTGTAATGAATGAGGTTTGCTGCATGGGAGCAGCTCCGGAGTGAGGCATGCGTGAAGTCTGGACCCAAACTCATGCTAAGTATTTTACTGCTGGTCCTCAGGCCTTGCCTACTTCCTCTGTTACCATTTTATTCTTATTTTGAATTTATAATTCCATATGCAACTGTCGTTCTTCTTTTTAAATTTGATTCTTACTTTTATCAAAGTAATACACGCACATAATTTTAAAAGACCA
The DNA here is from genome assembly GCA_004027875.1 of Aplodontia rufa. Classification (NCBI taxonomy): domain Eukaryota; kingdom Metazoa; phylum Chordata; class Mammalia; order Rodentia; family Aplodontiidae; genus Aplodontia; species Aplodontia rufa. Next base: position 69,167 of record PVKS010002686.1, on the reverse strand, counting down.
GAAGATGCTATATGCAAAAGCGATTCCCTGACCCCACTTCCCCTATTCTTCTTCATCTCTAGTGGAATTCACATTCGTCAATTTTAGTTGCTATTCTTATGGCATTTACAATTGTATTTCTAAATTTCTATCTTCCTGTTACCTCTTGACCTATTAATTTTAGGCAATATATCTTATTATAGTAGATGAAAATTTTAGTTCGATCTCCAACCTTTTCTCCTTCTCCCCTTTTCTCAATATATAATTAGATTTAAAAAATTCAGTTCTGTCCCATATCTCTTTTCAGAATTGATGAAAAGATAAATAATACTTTTTACTGAGATAAGTTGTCTACAGTAATTATAACCCCTATCCAGGCATTCAGGACTGAACTTTTTTTTTTTTCATTCCCCAACTAAGTTTTCTCTTACCATCCAACAGCTCTGTAAACATCTCTGTGTACATTGTTCACTCTGCAGTTCCTCAGACCATCTCTTTGCTCCATTGCACTTCCTGGCTTCATCTCCCCATGAGCCCTCTGTCCCCTGCAGCAATCCCCTTGGGCTGTTATCTAGGCCCACTGATTCTGCCTTCATCCTCTGAATCCCCATCGTTCCTGTCCTCCATGAGTCCACCCTACACTTTTTTAAAAGAGAGAATCTGTCTATTTATTTTTTTCACCTGATTTTAGTTTTTCCAATGCTTAATTGTGTACGCAGTGCTGCAATTTGAACCCGGGTCCTCACACACGCGAGACAAGCGCTCTGCCACTAAGCCACCGCTCCAGCTCTCCCTGTTTCTTGATTCCCTTGTAATTCTCTGTTTGTTTATCTACTTTCTCATTTGAGTGGACTGTTTCTGCTGGTCGCTTCCTGACCAAGCGAGTGTAGAAAGGGTTAAAACCTTCAAGGGGCTGGGGCACTTAGAATGCCCAAAGATAGGGTTCAATCCCCAATACTGAAAAAATATATGTACATACATACATACATACATATATGTACAAATATCATTTGAGGTGATAAGAAAAAAGAAACATTGAAAAAAGAAAATGACAGTATTCTGGTGGTCTGTTTGGTGTTGCTGAGAAAGCAAAGAACGGATGATAAAAGAACCCTCATTCATCAAACACTTACTATAAACCAAATGCTTTCTCCACATTCCTAAGAAACAGGAATAAGTATTGCATTTTTACAAATGAAGAAGCTAAGAACAGAGTGGTTTGATAATTTAAGGTCACACATCTAGCAGGTGGTTGAACTGGAATTCAGATCCATATGTGTCTGATTCTAGTCATGTCCACAAATCAAACTGCATCTCTTGGCTAAAAACCATACCTGCAGAATGCTATAATCCTTGCCCTGAAGGAATTTTCTCAATCTCATCTTTAATCCAGCATCAGATAATAATTACTATTTTCTGGCTTGTTTGTTCTATGTGTGTGTGTTTGTGTGTGGGGGTGGGGTGGTGTGTAAAATTTAACTCTGGATAATACAACACCTGTTTTTTTGGATTTTTAGTCCCCATGCATTGAGTTTTATTACTATATTTTCCATAAAATTCTGGAACAGCTCTTTTCAAAGGAGGTTTCAGTTCCTATGACCCCTATTTCCCAGGCAGTGAACAGTTACAGTCTGATCTGTTTGTAACTGAAAATATGCTAGTGGTTTTGTCCTTGTCCCTGGTGGCTTTTGGTTTCTATGCCAGTCAGTTCATTTGGTGACATTTGTCACATTTAACTCCTGCCTAAGGGACATCTAGGATTATTGGTGGGAAATTCACCAAGTGGAAGGGTGGTTCATACTTCTGGCTGTGTACTGTACTAGCAGGTTACTCCAAGCTCCCGTTGAAATATGAATTGAAATATGTCGTAGAAACAAAGCAGAAGAGTAATCATAAGGGGAAGAAAATAGGAAAGGATTTAAGATGTATTGCTGTCGTGGTGGTGGTTGTTGATGGGTAAGTTGGTGGTAGGTCTAACGTGCAAGCTAGTCAGTACCACTGGGTGTGCTTCATTCCTGAAGGCACTGTTGAGACCTCACCTACTGGGCGTGACACTTCATCCACATCTCTCCTTACACAGGTGCGCTCTTGGACAAACACAGGGACAGCTCTCTGTGCACGCTCACAGCACTGTCCTCTGGCAGCTTCCCGGTTGCTGTTCCAATATTATTGTTCTGAGAGGCAGAAACTCTTTCAAACAGTTAGAAATTAGCAGTACTTGCTCTCTCAACCGTGTCCGTGCTTGAAAGTAGTGGGTTCCAGCAATTCATCTGCAATTTGTTGTTCGGCACTCCTGGCTCATTTTTTCCTTCAGGACTGATATTTTTTTAAAGTTTATTAAGTCTCCAGGCTAGCCTTTGCAGAATCTATACAACTCATACGGGCATTGAACAATTACAGTACTAACCATGATTTCTACAATGTGACACTATTTTTTAAAGACTTGTTCAGTATACATTGATTGAGCCAGGCACAGTGATAGAATCAGGAATATAATCTAAGTAGTGGAATGCAGAATTATAGGACAGGAGACGAATGTAAGTCCAGATGAGCACTTTGCCAAAAAACCACAGTAAAGGGGCATCTGCTCCAGCCTGGCTCCAGATTCTGAATAAAGACATGCGCATTTTCAGCTGCACCTTCCTGGAAGAGGGAGCAAGACTCCAGACCAAAGGTATAAGCAAAAGGATTCTCAGAACGAGGTTTGTGAGGGAGCACAGAGGTCTTCATTCCCAGAAGTCTTTACCGCAGGGCAAGAGCCTGGCTCTTGCTGAATGTCTGCCATTGCCTGTGCGCACCAGTGTTGGGGCCTGAATTGTGTTCATTTATCAAAATAAAAGTATTTGAGCCTTCACTTCAAGGTTAGTAATCTACAACGAGAGCCCCAGTTGGTAATAGAGCACCTACCACCAAGGTAGCCCTGAAATGCAGGACTCAGATCAGGCTGTGTTTTACATATGTGAACGTAGCCCACAAAACCATTTGCCTCCAAAAGGTTCATTTTCTTCATACTCAGAATCATATTACAGTAATGATGATTCCTAAAATAAGGCTTTGCCCCACTTGTGTGAAGAAATTGAAATTGCCTACATACCTAAGCCAAAAGGAAATAGATAGAGTTAAAAAGAGGAATAAAACCAAGGGAAAAGAGAACCCAAGAAAGAAATAACAGGAAATTTGGTTTAAGAAAACTGCATTTCTGATCAGTTTTTCTCTGTAAAGGCACTTTATAAGGCAACTTTAACTCTGATAATTTGCCCATTTCTGTTTGCAAATGCAGATTAAATCAACCATTCCCACAAATGTCTCCATTTTTTTTTTTAAAGTTTCATTCAAAAATTTTTTTGAGCAGGGAGTTCGGGAGGGTTCAGTTTTGCTGTTGTAAAATCTTTCCACATTTTTCTGAATGCTCGCAATGGGGTCAAATCTACATGGACATGAATTCAACATGGATTCCAAGGCTCAAAGGTCAGGCCCCACTTGGACCGTTCTGATATGTAAAGTGCTGCCAGCAGTGATTTTGTAAAGCACCACGAGGGTTGAGCCATGTTTGGTGAAGATTCACATAGATCTCATTTTCTTCATGCTCGAAGCAAGAGGTTCCTAACTGCCTTTGTGTCTGCACGAGTTGGGGGATGTTGGAGACCCCTCCTCAGTCTGCCTTGGGTGCATGCATTCTCCAGGGTAGCCACAAGCAAATGTGTGAGAACCCTGCCAGGCTCTTCCGTGGGGCTGTGAGGGCAGTCCCAACTTCCATGGGAAAGGGATTCCCTGCCAAATTCAGACGCCGAGGCTTCCCTCAGGGACCACAGCCCATCCCAAGTGGAGGAAGTTGCTGTGAGAAGTTGAGCAGGCAGTTCTAAAGGGCTGTGTTCATGTCTGTGTGAGTGCATGCACATCAAGGGAAAGAAAGCAGCCCCCACCCTCACTTGCATTGCGATATACGTGCAAAACTCCACAGCAGGAAAATAGGAAACAGTAAGGAGGAAGCTGGTTTCTCTCTCCGTCATTGGCATTTCCTCTTGTACATATTTTACAAGATGCACATCTTTCATACTCTAGTTTTTACGCATCTTTCTCTCACCCTTGAACATCTCTGAGATTCAGCCTGGATGGTATTTCAAATGACTGGAAGGACCACACATCTGAGCAATACAGTCAGACTAGCTTTCAGTTCTAATTCTTTGAAATTAAGAGTTTCTTCCATCTAAGCATTGCACTGAAATAGGAAAGAGAAGAATGTATTAACAGATTGATTCTAAAAGTAGAGACACAGCACCCACAAAGCAGGGCTGACCAAGGTTCTGTTCCTTGTTCGAGTGTAGGGAAGCATGAGAATCCTGCATGCAAGGCTCAGGCAAATTAGCATATGATCAACAGCAAAGGTGCAATCTGAACAGCAATTAGGAAGAACAGAAACATTTTTCACATTGACCATTGTAACAGATGACATATTAAATTGTATGTTCCCAGCCACAAACCCCACTAGCTTTTCCAGTAACCTGAAGAGACAAAGAAAAAGAGAACTTGGGGAAACTCCTATTCATCAGTCAGGTTTCCCCTCAGACATCACTTCCTTTAGGAAGCTGGTCAGACAGATCCACCCCCACCGACTTCCGCTAGCTCAGCTCTTCTCACTCCTGACATGATGCCTTCCAGAATTATCTGTCTTCCTCACCGGACAGTCTTTACTCTCAGACCCCAGCATCCCACACACTCCCTAGCACTTTGTAGGCACTTAAATATATGTTCAATAATTGATGAAGTATCAAGGTCTTGGAGAATACTAAAAGGAAGAAGATAGAATCCCTTCCCCCAGAGGGAGGTAATTATTAGTCCTCATACAATTTTCCAAGCTTCATAATCCTGTAAGTGTGGCTTCTTTAAAAGAGAACAAAGGTTGAATTTTGAGCACCTGAATTATAAAACAGAAAACTACATTAGTTGCTTTTCTCTGTTTCATTAATTTTACTAACAAGAAATAGTCCACAGAATTCTATTTCCTTACATTTCAAGTTTGCTACCTGGGTAGCATAATATCAATACTGTCACAAAATGGTTTCAGCTGGAGAATAATATATCGGGGTGAAAACAGGAACTGTCGTCAGTATCTTCTCTGGGAAAGCTATTAGCTATGTGGTAACTAACACTGAATCTCCAAACTTCAGAATTGAAAGCTCATGCATAATTGGCCTTGTAGCAAGCAGTGAAATGAAAACTCGAGCTCAGGTTTCTGGGTATGTTTCTTGTTTGCCTACTCCTTTTGCCACCCTGTCATTTAATTCTTTTTTTTCCAGAAGAACAATTAAAAGTAAAATATGCTGTGCCCATTCCTTGGTCTCTTGTACTCCTTATAGCATTATTATTTGAACACTCTTGGTGGTGTGCTTGGCATAACAGAAAACAGAAAGGAAGTGAAGGCTTTTCCCTAAGGGTTTGCTGACTCCGTTACAGACAGACATTTAGAAAGATAGCTTGAAATCTCAGACATGGGAATCTAAATTTTATTCCAGTGCCACAAAAGATTTGAAATCTTTTTTGTATCAGGACAGTTGACTGTACTCCTCTTATTCCTCTCACAGAGTTCAGTGGGTCCCTCCATGTTTTTTAATACAGAAATATAGAACTGTGTTGCAAAGGGGAATGACTTCAGGTGGCCTTGAAGCCACTGTCTCAATTTGTACAAAGTTGGCAGACCATGAATCTTCCTTCCACCTTGACCTCTCCAAGGATAAGGTTGATAGAAGAGGCAAATTTCCAATATTATTTTCCTTGTTTATTTTTTGAGAGCGAAATTACAGTTGGCAAATGTCAACTGGAACTTCATGTGAACAAAACAATTGCAAATAAGAGTTTTATAAGCAGAAAACGGCATGACAATAGTTTCTGGTAACACTTAGAGCTGGATTGCCTAGCATGTCCAGTCCTTCATACTCTACTGTACTTTGAGAATCTGAGCTTCACTAGGGCCACATGACTTCAGTGCCATTGTCAAGGTAGGTGACCCCATGTTAGCAGTTTAGCACTCTGTCTCAGTTTCCCTAAAATATAACAAAATTGATGACCATATGAGTGCTTCCCATACTTTATTTGTGTAAGAAAATAGGAGAGCAGCATAGATTTACAAGACATTAAAAATTAAAACAACTACTGCCTACTATCATCATTTTGATTTTAGCATTTAAAAAGTTGAGACCAGCCAATCACAATGGCACATGCCTATAATCCCAACCACTGAGAAGACTGAAATAGAAGGATTGCACGTTTGAGGCCGTACTTGACAAGACTCTCTCAAAGTACAATTAAGAGAAAAGGTGGGGATGTAGCTCAGTGGCAGAACACCCCTGGTGCCACACACACCAAAAGAGGACATAACCACAGAGTGGAGTGACAGTCCTCAACAGTGTGTACATTTACCTACTTAGTAAATTCATTGTGTGAACCTTGTTTTTCTCAGTCAGTCCCACTAGCAAATGAAAGCATCCCTGGAAATGAATACAGGTCCACAGAACAGCCTTAGATTAGATGCAGACTGGATGCTCTGCATGTCTCCTACTACCTGTACTATTCTGAGCTTAATACTGGAATTTACCAGATAAGTAAGTGAATAAAGTGTTACCCAGAGATGTCATCTACTTTGTTATAAAGGAGGCGTTAACATTTTACAGCACTTGGCTAACTAGAATGTGGAAGGCATTGCCAACCATATCCTACACCTGCTTCGTGCCATTAAATTGTCACCATTTTCAGCTGGAATGACTCTGATCATTATAGGTGAATCGGGCAACAAGGAAATCAAATAAAGGGAAATGGAGGCGATGTCAAAAGGAGAATATAAAAACAAAACAAAAGCCTTTTTGTAAGGATAAATTGATTATTTTGTCCAAAATGCTGAAGTAAAAGATTTACAGCAGAAAGAATGTAATATAAATCAGTTAAGTTATTCAGCATTGTTACAGTATTAATGTGGCAGTCCAAGTTTCATTGTGTAAATTAAATACACAGTCTGTTCTCTAAGATTGTACTTGGTTTCCATAATGGTTTTTTTAAGCCCTCACAGATTGGAAATATAAATATGGAAATTTATGGTTATCAATATTTTGAGCCAAATCCTAAGAGAAGAGGTTTGGACTGAGGTCTACAAGTGCTTAACTGAAATGGAGCCACTAAGAGACAAGTTTAGTCTTGGAGACACATGTGAGAGGGTGATAAATGGAGTTTATCACGTTAGGAGACTTGTGGATTTGCCTTCTTATTTCCTTTGGCAGTGCAGAGTAAGAGGCCGGCTTTGGCACTGTAGCTTTAAACACACAGTTACTTTGGCATGAGATTGGATCTCTTGTCCCGTTCAGAGCTCATTTTGTAGTAAATCTGTTTTTACAATGAGGCAGGTCTCTTAGAAAATATTCCTCTACTTGAGAGCCACCTTTCAAGTCAAGGAGAGTTGGTCTCCTTCCTTTTCGTTGCTTGCTCTTGAGGCAAAAAGAGCTTAATTTATTTAAACCAAGCCAAATGCTCAAATTTAGGTTCAGAATTTCAGAGGTAGTATGAATCTACGAGATGTTTCTTATAAAAATCATTACTCTCTTTTTACATGTGAGAGAAATCCAATGGCTTCTCTAAGTTCATTCATTAGTAAGAACCCCGATTTGAACTGTGATTCAGGCTGGGCCAATTTGCATCCACAGTGAATCTCTAGAATTTGAGTATCAGCAAGCATACAGATATGCCTACAGTTAGGCATGGGGCACAGACCTCTAATCTCAGCGGCTTGGGAGGCTGAGGCAGGAGGATTACAAGTTCAAAGTCAGCCTCCATAACTTATCAAGGCCCTGAGCAACTTAGCAAGACCCCATCTCAAAAATAAATAAAACAGGCTGGGGATGTGGCTAAGTATTTAAATGCCCCAGGTTTTAATCCCTGGCACAAAAAAACAAACAAACAAAAAAAAAAAAACACCTGACTATGGAAGAAGCGTATTCTACAGACAGTCAAGATTTTTTCTTTTTTAGTACTCTACTACTGACCTACATCCCCAACTCTTTTTACTTTATGTTGAGACACATGTCACTAAGTTGCCCAAGTAATCCTCCTGCTTCAGCCTCCTGAGTACCTGGGATTACAGGTGTGCACCATAGATCCCGCCCTGAAAAGTTTTAGCTACACAGAAATGTGGACCTAGCCTTGTAGCAAGAGCTCTCTTGGGCAAATAAGCTACACGAGAACACTGCAAATTGGACATTATGAAACCCAGTGAGGAGTCAGAGGAATTCTGTAGCTAACTGAAACATTGTTTATTTTTTTTTTTAAAGAGAGAGAGACAATGAGAGAGAGAGAGAAAGAGAGAAACAATTTTATTTAGTTTTTCATGTAACTTTTGTTGCTCCAACACTTCCTTGTGTACGTGGTGCTGGGGTTCAAACCCACATCCTAGTGCATACCAGGCAAGCACCATAACCGCCGAGCCACCATTCCAGCCCTGTTTTGTTGTTTTTAAAATTATTTCAAAGTCGAACAAATCATGTATTTCTATGTCCCACAAAATCTTATACCATACTTAACTTGGTTTTATTTTCTTAATGCAGTATACATTTTGAATATTTGTGGGATATTTGATCCAGCAGGCAAGATAAATGAAGGGAGACTCCTCCCTAAGGGTCTGCTGATGCAGTGAGAGAAAGCTTCCTTGAGGGGTGATTTTTCTATGACTGTAGCTAGGTTGATGGACTGCCCATGAAGACAGCCAATCTTCACAATGGCCAGTGGCAATATATCATGATGACCTCTTTAATAAATCTCTGTATATTAGTCATATGCAGGAGAAACTGAAGAATAAAAAGAAAGAAGGGTTTTTGCAGGAATCCAGATGGAGAAGATAAGATTTGGTGAGTGGAAAATTAAAAGGGTGGCATAAATACCAGTGTATGGGTCTCTTCAGGCCCTCAATACAAATGAGGTCACCTAACATCAAAACCAGAATCTCATAGACTGCAACCTTCCCACCCACTTCTCCTGAGAATTCTAAACCCTGTGCATAGTTACTCCTAGCCCTCTACACGCTGGGTGCTTGGGAATCCAAAATAAGCGTCTGAAACACTCTCCTGAGTAAGGAGGACCAACTAGCTGCCACTTCAAGCTATGCTGATGACTCTGCTGGCCGCTACTGGGTGGAGCCACAGGCTGTGCGTCCCAGAGTAATTACAACGTAAGCATGATAACTTTCTGTTTTCATACAGCTCAGGCTACATATAAAGCCAGATAACTGGTTCAGGACATTTTAGGTACCATTGCCATGCTGGTAAAACCACTCCCTTCTTACCCACTGGTCTTACTGCTGAACCACCCTATTTATACCAGACCTAAAATTCTTCATAAAGTTTTTTTTTAAACTGTTTTTCTTTTTCTTTCTTTTTTTTTTTCTTTAAAGAGAGAAGGACAGTGAGAGACAGCGAGAATCAATTTCCACTGAGTTCCTCACATGGCCTTCGTTGCTCTAACACTCAGTTGTGCACATGGGTGCTGGGGTTTGAACCCACATGCTTTTGCATGCTGGGCAAGCGCCACAATACCCAAGCCACTGCTCCAGCCCCTCTTCATAAAGTTTTTGAGTAATTTTTGTTGTTATTGTTGTTGTTGTTGGCATGTTGTTTTGTATCTGTGCTGTGTGCACGCGTGTGTGCTCTGGATCCAGTCCAGGACCATGTGCATGCCAGACAAGTGTTGTACCACTGAGCTAAAGTTCCAGTCCCAGCAAAGAATTTTCTCTTTCTCCCTCAGGAAGCTCCAGTCCCTCCTGACACCTTGGTTTCCTTCTCATTCTGAATGACTGAACATTCACTACCGATACCATTCAAACCTCTACCTACCTTCTCCCTCCAAAAGGTCCCTTAGTCTTCCTGTAAATGCCTAGAGGGAAGGCTTACCTATTTGTGTCTGGCAGGTTTGGTTGATTTTCAGCTATACAAGAGATGCTGAAGTAGCAACAAATTAATCAGTGAAGATAAAGGTAAACAACAGAGAAAAGTCAAAGATCATTGTAATCAGTACCCCTGAGGTTAAGATGAGCTGTGTCTGTTGGCTTCACTGAACTCACAGCTGTGTGTATCCTGCGGTTACAAAATGAATTTGAAAATCCAAATTAATCAAGGACCACTGATCTAAGTGATACGATTTTTGTCTATAATGTATTTATATCTTCTAAAGTTATAGTATTATTTACCTGGAATTTCCCTTCTAATTTTAATTAAAAATAGAAATACTTCTAATAAATTTTCACTTTAGGAAAAAAAGAGGAGGGAGGGAGAGAAAGAGTAGAAGAAAAATAAGGAAAGAAACAAATACAGAGGAAAAAAGAAAGAAAAAAGAGGAAAATTTGTCCTTTCTTTTTGATATACACCTCTTAAACTAAAATGCATATTTTAAAAAATGCCCAAACCTATCCAAGACCAACTAAATCAGCGTCTCTGTGGATTGGGACTGGGTAATCTATCCCTTCCTTTCTATTTTTAACAGTGTGCCCAGGAAATTCTACAGTATATCAGAGTTGAAAATGACTGGTCTAGGGGAAGTACCAAGAGAGGTGAAGTTCAGAGATTTGCTTTGCCTCCGTCTTTGAAAAGTGAGACTTTCTTATGTAATGTCAAAGAAAAGCAACCCACATCAGTTACTGTAGTAGAGAAAATCATCAAGGGGAAAATCATCTTCCTTCCAATAGCTGAGTAAGGATTCTTGTAAAAACAGATAACTGAGAACAAAACCTTTCCTAAGTGAAATGATACGTGCATCATTGTTATGACTCAGGACACTCAGATAATTAAGTAGTAACACTTTTGTTGACATTTAACTACATTAAGAAGAAAACTTGTTGAACCAGAAATGTCAGTGCGTGAGAGGGTTTGTGTGTGTGTGTGTGTGTGTGTGTGTTTTAAGAAAACTAAACTTGGCAGGTATTGTAGGAGAGAAGTTTCAATTTATTTGGCCCTGTTTATAAGTGTGTTTGATTCCATTATCACCCTCATGCCAACAGAGCAGGAAAAAATGTTAAAATTCTGTACAGAGGTCAAGAAGACCTTTAAATCAGCAACTTAAACCCACAAGCTTGCGCAATATGGTATTTGGAGTTGTTCTTTGGGAATGTATAAGTAATAGGAATTTGAAATGAAAACTAACTGAAACAAGGGAGGCTGTGGTGGATATGCATGCTCCTATCCAACATCCATAGTAACATAAAGCATCAAATTCAAAGAACTCAACAGACCCCAATAAATGAAGCCTTAAAACTTCATGACAAACCTTTAAGGCAATTTTGATATTCTAAATTGTATGTATCAATAACAGATTTTTAAAAATCTAAATGGGATATAATTTCCAGAAGTATTTCATTTATTGACTCCTTATTGATGCTGCATAAAGGAGATCATGTGATAAGTTTGTGTTTAAATGGTTGTTGCTAACATAATGGACTTAGTTTCGAAATAGAAACATTACTGTTACGGGGCTGTGATGTTGGCTTCAAGAAACACATTTACTCCAATAAAAAATGGCCCCTTGTTACTTCTCTAAATGCATGCTCTGTTGTGTGAAAGAAGGCATTTTTTGAAAGGCAGTCCGTGTCTTGAAGAGTTGCTTTTAAAATAATGTCAGGCTACACTGGACAGATGAACATTGATTCTGGAGATGCTATGGCTTAAGAAAAACGCATGCAAATTAGCAGCAGAGAACAGAGATTGGAAGGGCAAGGCTGATGTGCCCATTCAGGAAGATAAGTTAGATGTTTGTGGTATGCCACAAGGAACTCTGGGAAGAATGCCCCTGTCTTCTGTCATGTCTCTGTCCTGTTCAGAATCCTTTACTGGTTTCCCTGCTCACCACGTATAGGACAAAGTTGTCATTAGGCCCTACGAGATCTCCCTACAAGATAACCCACACAAGCACGTGCACAACACCCCCCCACACACACACACCCTCACATCCCATAACTTCCACTGCTCTTTCTCTCTCCTCCAGCCACAGCTGCCTTCCCAGAGTGCACTAAGCTCTTGTCCATCTCAGAGTCTTCGCAATTCCAATTACTTCTGTTCCCCTTATCTCCTTTCTCTGGGCTGTTTTTTCTTTATGGCTTTCACCACATTGGGGCACACCAAATCAGTTTCCTTGTGTTTTTGTCTATCTGCCTGTGCTAGAAAGTAGGTACCTTTTCAGTTTCATTCACTGCTATATTCTCAGCACTTCAAACAGTGTATGGCACATAGTAAATGCTTAATCAATGTTGAACAATTGAAGGACTTCATCTTCCTCCTTGTTGAGTACAGTCCCCACCTAGAGGTCTGGTCCCAGTGAGTCCATGGAATCTGGTCTCACTTTAGATTATCTTTTCATCCTAGGAAATGGCATTAGATCCATCATCAATAAAGACCATATATTGTGTCTAAAGATAGTTAGCTTAAGGCTAATCAAATATATCTTGCCCAGTCCATATATGAAATGATGTTCTCCTCCTGTTTCCCTTCTCCTTCTCTGCATCAAAGTGTAGCTGAGGTTACTCAGTGACTCTAAGAAATGGGCAGAAAATTTTCTGAGAATGGACATGTTGATCCTGTGTCCCTTCAGGAGTCCTTCTCTTGAAACAGATGAACTCTGCCTTGTGCCCCCAGAGCAACAGCATGAGCCAACCCCAGAGTATCATTCAGCACACAGTGACTCTCGTTATATGCATGCTGTCACTATCACGAGAGGATCCTGCAGCACTGATGTCCCCATGGTAAGGTCTGGGCAGTGCCTGGAAGAGCCAGCTTTGGACATGAGCAAAGTGAGTTTCCCTTCCTGCTCCCTGGGGATGAGATTTCTGAAGAACTGTTGGTTTTGCTGCTTGTTGAGCTCCAGCTCTGTGAGAAAGGAAAATAGGTGATTACTAGTCGTTGACACTCTTCTTTGAGTGAAGTTTCAATCTTCTTTTGGAAGAGTTTGGAGAGGGAAAGGGAAGCAGAACTAGGAGTCTAAATGAGGCCAGAATAACCAATTTCTAGATTGTAGACCGCTGTGCCCTTGGTGTTTCCCAGGGCAAGGCTGCATCGGGTTTTTAGTTAAGCAGGCTGTGGTTCAAATCCTGGCTTTGTCAGTTCCTGGCTGCATGACTGTCATCGGAGTATCTAAATTCCCCACATTTCATCACCCATAAAATGAGAATAACACCTACCACATGTGGCTATTATAAGGATTAAGTGATACTCTTTACGTTAAGCACTTACCACAGTTTTTGGCACATTGAAAAGTTCACAATCAAAGGCAACTCCCCATATTCAGACAAGATCTGGATCATCCTCTTCATGGTTACTGGAGGGTCATGGAATAAATCATGGTTTTTCTTACTGGAGTTTGTGCCGTTACCCAAAGAACTTTAGGAAGCAAACAGCTGAGGTAAGTCTCTCTGCTGTATCTTCTTTCCCGTGCATGCGCACGTGCAGGTATAAGTGTGGGTGAGAGACACAGACAGAGTACTGTATGGAAGGCCTGATTCAGAAGATTAAAAAAAAAAAAACCCACATGCTTTGCTCTGCTGTTCCATGAGAACTAATATCAATTGCCTTCCTGGATGCATTGCAAGGACCTCTATTTCTTTATCTTGGCTTTGGAATAAATATTTGATAAACCAGGGCAATTTTCTTGGTAACTTTTCATGGAGCATTTTTTAAATGTAATTAAGCATTTTAAAACTGTCAGGCTTGTATTCAGAACATTTTTCCAAATCACTTTAAAACACAGATTCTTTAGGTTGTAGAAATAAGCTATTTCCTGTCCACTTTGACACAAGACATTCCTTCTGATTTCTTAAGAACACAGTCCCTTGTTGAGACGTGGACTCCTTGGTTTAAGGCATGAATTCTAATCATTTCTGGACTTCCAACTTTTATTCTACACTTAGAATTCAAGTAAAATGATAAACTGTGTATAAAATATGAAACTCCTGGATGAAAAGTGAAAAAAAATTAGCTATTTCAAAGATTGTAATAACTATAATAATTAAAACCAAGTGAAGATTTATTCTGTGCTGGGCACTGTTCCAAGCACTTTACATTGTTAACTCATTTAATCCTCACAACAATTTTTTGAGGAAGTTACTATTATCTTCCACCTTTTACAACACACTGAGGTGCATGGAGTTTAATTACTTGCAGAAAATCATGCATTTAGTAAATACATTGCACAATTTGCATAGTGTTTTCCATAAATACAATAGTGAATTTTATTATGTACAAAAAAAAAAAAAGGAAATAGAACTTCGTAAAGCCAGAAATTTATCCATAGTACATAACTGTAACAACAGAGGGGACTTGACTTAGACACATCTTGAATCCAAAGGTTGGGCTCTTTTTATATATATGCTATACAACTATTTTTCAACTTTCAAACAAGCCATCAGAATAATTTACATAAGCATTTCATCAAATGTTCCTTCCCATAGGATTTGAAGGGATATTAGAAATTCTCTTATCTAACGAACACTTTCTAGGGTAGAGTTGAACATGGAACAAATTATTTTCTGTGGTAGCCTTGACCAATGCTTACCCCGTTTATGGTCCCCTCCATCTATCTAGGAACACAGATGGTCCATTTTTGAGTCACCCTGCTGCTTAAAAGTTTCTTATATTGAGCTGCCCCTCATTTTATATTTTTAATAATGGAGTCGTTATTGCCATTCTTGAGAGCCTTTGATCCTAGCCTATCACTACACTGAATCATGCATCTTTGGGAAAACAGAGTTAGAAGGTGCTATATAACAGCACTCCAAAGCTAACCAGCCATGAGCCTTGTGAACCTTGAGGTAGACGGCAACCTGGACCCCCTTGGCTTACTATAGACAAAGAACTCATATCACTTCTAAGCTCATAGGCAGCATCAGAGAGGAACCCAGGTCCCTGTGTGAACTCTAGTACAGCAGATATTTTGTCAACAACAACAACAAAAAAGAAAAACAGACTAGAATTTAGAGACATACATTGGAATTAGGATTAGTTCTAATCACAGGAACTCAAATTAAATACAGTGACAGAGAGATTCATAAAATGAGAGAAACTAATATAGTCACAACTTTTAAATTTTTTCAGTGAGCAGTTTTTAACTAGATTTTTTTCTATTTTTCATTTTTTAATTAAAGAGCTGATTTATATAATCAAATGCATATAAAGTAACAATGTGATATGCATATGTTCTTTAAACAGAATTACTGCCACATTGCCCATACCCCAGTCCCTTGATTCTTCTGTTTTGCCCCTATAAGCAATATAAATGCTTAAATTGTGAATTTTCCAGAATTAAATGATTGCATAAATATTATTTGGATTCTCAGGGGGTTAAAGAGTATGCTACTTTGTTGATTGTCTCCCCGGATTCCTCCCTATTCTACCTTCCTCTCTTCTCCTCCCATCATCCCTTTACCCCCTCCCCTGCTACATATCTGTGATTGCCCTAGATTATGTGTTGCTACAGCTTTGCTGGGTCTAATACATGAGTTAGACTACCTTTCACCCAAGCTTGGGTTTCGCTCCAGCCTCCATAAATGAGTGAAAACATTTGACCCTTGACTCTCTGGGTTTAGTTAATTTGCTCAGTATGATTTCTTCCATTGTCATCAATTTACCGTTAAAGGCCATAATATTGTTGTTTCTAATTGGTGAGTAGAATTCCAGTGTGTGTGTGTGTGTGTGTGTGTGTGTGTGTGTGTAAATATCATAGTTTTTGGATCCATCCAGTGAGGGGCATCTGAGTTGGCTCCATAATTTAGCTATTGTAAATTGAGATGCTATGAACATGGATTTTGCTGTGTTGCTGTAATGTGCTAAATCTAACTCCTCTGGGAAAATACCCAGAAGAGGGATAGCTGAATTATATGGTAGATCCATCCTTAATTTTCTGAGGATTCTCCACACTGCTTTCCTGAGTGGCTGTACCAGTCTGCAATTCCACCAACAGTGTGCTAGTGTTCCTATCTCCCTGCAACCCCTCCAGCATCTGTTATTGTTTATATTCTTCATCTTTGGCAATCTAACTGGAGTGAGGTGAAATCTTAATGCAATTTTGACTTGCATTTTTCTGATTACTAGTGATTTAGAACACTTTCTCATGCTTTCATTGGCTTGATCAAAGTCCTCTGTTGAGAAGTTTCTATTTAACTCTTTGGCCCATTTATTGACTGGATTGTTTGTGTTTTGATATTAAGTTTTTTGAGTTCTTTGTAAATTTTGGATATTAGTACCCTGTCAGAGGAATCACAGACCATGATTATCTTCAATTCTTTAGGTTGTTCTTAACAATTTTGACCAATTCCTTGGCTATGCAGAAGTTTTTTAGTTTAATGGCAGTCCACTCATTGATTTTTTACTTTAATTCTTTCATTTTAGGAGTCTTACTGAGAAAGTCTTTGCTTACTTCCAAATGCTGGAGTGTTGGTCCTAACTTTTCTTCTAGAAGCTGTGTGGTAGCTGGTTTAATTTCTAATTCCTTAATCTGTTTTGATATGATTGTTGTATAAATTGAGAGATAAGGTTCTAATTTCAACTTCTTGTAAATGCCTGTCCAGTTTCTCCAGCACCATTTGTTGAATAGGCTGTCTCTCCTCCATGTTATATCTTGACCCCCTTTGACAAAGATCAGATGTTTAAAGATTTGTGGGTTTGTTTCAGAGTTTTCTATTCTATTCCATTGGTTTTCATTCCTGTTTTGATACCAGTACCTTACTGTTTTTGTTACTACAGCTCTATAGTATAATTTTAGATCCAGTTTTGCAAAACCACCTGTTTTGTCTTTCTTGCTTAGTAATGTTTCAGCTATTCTGGGTTCCTTATTTTCCCCAGTGAATTTGAGAATTGCTTTTCCTATATCTGTAAAGAATGGCATTGGTATTTTGATGGGGATTACATTGAATCTATATAGTGCTTTTGGCAGAATGGCCATTTTAATTATATTAATTCTGCCTAACCAAGAGCATGGAATATCTTTCCATCTTCTCATGCCATCTTGGATTTCATTCTTCAGTGTTCAATAATTTTCATTGTAGAGGTCTTTTACTTCCCTTGTTAGATTAATTCCTAAGTATTTTATTCTTTTTGAGGATTTGCAAATGGGACCAATTTCCTGATTTCTTCTTCTGCCCTATTAATGTTAGTGTATAGGAAAGCTATTAATTTATGGGTATTAGTCATGTAGCCTGCTACTTTTCTAAATCTGTTTATAAGCTCAAGCAGTTTTTTGGTGGATTAAGTAGGTATTTAAGAAACAAGGTGGCTCCAAAAAATCCATAGACTTTAGATTGAGTAGGGTTGGGTCCAGATTCTGGCATTACAAGTAGGTAACCTGGGAAAATCACAACCTCTGTGAGATTTGATTTCCTTGTCTATAAATAGGAGTGATAACACTTATTAATAATTGCATCACTGTGATGATTTTGTGGCAAGTACATTAAGTATTTAGCATACTCTTTGGCACACAGTTAACACCCAGTCCATGGTAGTTATTATTATAGTAACTATTCATTCACTTACTCTAAAAGTGGGATTTA
This sequence comes from Aplodontia rufa, assembly GCA_004027875.1. Lineage (NCBI taxonomy): Eukaryota > Metazoa > Chordata > Mammalia > Rodentia > Aplodontiidae > Aplodontia > Aplodontia rufa. The sequence continues at coordinate 51,634 of PVKS010002686.1, read as the reverse complement.
TTGAGTCTCATGTAGTAGACATACATTCAAGCTTCATACCTTGGATGCTGAAGATACAGTCTTTTCCCACAACTTGTGATCTACTTGGGAAAACAGATTCTAAACAGATAATAAAATCAAAGGATGACTTAGGAAATGGGAAGCATAGAATATATGGGAAATGGATAAAGGTGTCTGGGGCTTAAGGAAGAGGTCCCCAAATAAGATTTTAAGCCCTCAGGGAAGTCAGCAGCAGAAGGATGAGAGTAGAGATGGGTGGACAGCGTGTCCCATTCAAGGGAATAGCACACAAAGGCTAAGAAGTGGGAGGGCAGGAATGTGCCTAGAAAGATAAGATCAATGAAGTGCCAAAGAGATTGACTGACAGTTGGACTCAGAGTTGGACCCAATCCTAAAGGGCTTTATATAAGCACACGTTATGCTAAGAGGCTTGTTTGAACTTTATCCTAGAGTCAGGGTTTTACAAGGATAGGGAAGGGTTGTCAATAGGATGATATTTGCCTTCAATGCAATAGAGACAAGTAAAACACAGTCCTTGTCACAAAATAGTTATAATCTCAAGGTGGGAGAAGTTGAAGGGGAGAAAAAAGGTCATTAAGCTAAGAAGGTCCAGGAAGAAAAACAGTTTTAGGTACAAAGATCTAGGAAAAATTTATAAAAAGGAAACAAGTCCACCTAGTTGAGGTGGCCTTTAACACAGATCTTTAAAACAGCCACTCTGGGGATGAAGACAGCCAGTGATAGTGGAAGGCACTTTCCCTCCTGGATACTTTTATAAAGTAAAATTAGCTGGCATACTGGTATGCCATACTCCTAATTTATGTTAACTGGATTCTACATTTCCTTTCGTTCAATCACTCCGTATTTCACGATCCCTTTGAGAGCAAACTCTGCCACCCTATTGTAGCCCCTAAAATCCATGTTCTGTAAATGTGAAATTGTTACCATGTGTTATACCCTCCTCCGTTCTTCCAAGGTCATTTCCAGCTGGATGCCTGTATAAGCTCTTAGCTTTAGAGAGCACTTCCGCTACACCCCCTCCAGCTGTGAACTTTTTACCTGTATTTCACTGAAGTGTCTGCAGGCTTATGGAAAAGTGGAAACACTACAGGAAATACTACATCATCCCACTGGCATTGCCAGTTAAGTTGTCTGGTGTCTGGGCAATGTGAGGTTCAGCCATTTACTAGAAATGCTGCATCACGTGCTAGTAACTTCGTTTCCTTTAGGTTACTTGATGTAACACAACCTCAGGCAAGAAAAGTGCCCTACTTCAACTACTTATTTTATCTTAATTTATTAAATTTATGAAAAGAAAGAATATCAAAGCAGGAACAGCTTTTTAAAAAAATACAATTTCTTCCAAATGAAACTTTTCCTTCACACTGCTGAAAGTGGAAATTTTCTGTTGCAGTGCAATAGTTTCTTGTTTTGCTGTGAGGCTTGTGCTCCATTCTGTGCTGTGCAGAGCATTCACATGAATCATCTGATTCACCTTACTTGAAACATAGCAGGTTTTCAGTAAATGAGTCCCACGCTGCTTTGAAGAATCCTCTGTTCCCTGAGGTTAACTAACATGTCAAGTCACACTTGGGGTGTGTTGCTTTCCGTTTGTTAGTGTTATTGTTACTATGGGCATTGAGTTAGTCAATCAGAAAGTGTTCCTGGGGGCACTTAGGAGGCTCAGACTTCTCTGAGCGACAGAAACACTAGAAAAACTGAGAAAGGTTGTTGCTCATTCAGAATTACTAGAAAAAGAGAGTGAAATGGGTTCCTCTTCTTTGCATTACATTTAGGTGTTTGAGGCACGTTTGCATTAAATAGGATTAATTTGAGATACTCTGTTCTAATAGAAAAATTAAGAAGGGGGATAGGGGAAGGAATGGAAGTGGGAAGAAGGAAAAATAAAAGAAAAAGGATAGAAAAATGTAAAGTTTTGTTTGAAATGGAAATTTCTCACCTGAACTGCAGATTTTCCTTTGAAATTCGGAATTGCAGATTTTCATACCTTTCATCTAGGAAGAAAGGATTGTCTGGTAGGACTTAGGTGTCCTCCACTATTTATTTGTGCCATGACTTCCTGATAATCAAAACTGGGCTGGTGGTAGGCACCTGTATGCCAAGGAAAGAAATCTGGTTTCCAGTTTTTCTCTATTTGAACAATGGATGCCCTTAGCAAGGGAACTGTACTTATCTTTTCAAACTTGTTTTCCACCTTTATGGTTTCCTCCCCCAAGACATTGTCCCGAAAAAGGAACCTGGTTTGCATGGCTTGTCTGCCTTGAACTCAGTGGCTTCGGGGCCCCTTCAGATACTTGCTGTCCTGTGAACTTTTGTACTCCATCCAGCTGTTGAAATTGCACCATCTCTTCATCCAGAAAATCCAAACAGGAAGAATAATCCAAGCAGACAACACTTGGTAATTGAAGAGTAGCCATCACTGCTTCAAATGCATTCGGAGGATTTTCTTGGGAATTTGACAATCTGCAGATAAGTTCCTTAAGGAGAAACTATAGAGCAAATACTGTTTCAAAATCATCAGACACCTGGGGCAGAGTTGCCTCTTCATTTCAGTTTCTTTCATCAATGAGTCTGTATATACTTCAGAGCCAGAATAATTGGAGGGATTAAGAGAAGTCGTTTAAGGTCCAGTTCTTGACAAATCCTCAAATCATTAGACCTCATTCTTCCTCAGTTTCTCCCTTCATGACACTGAAGAATATTTCTTTCTTTTTTTTTATTTTGTCTCATGAAAAATTATGTTCTTCAGTAAACACAATTGTATTCTCCATAGAGCTACTGCTTTATCACAGTTTTGAAAGGAATAATTATTTTAGATTCTCGCCACAGACTATCAGCCAGTATACTAAATCTTAAGTGATTTCAAGGATGTTTTTATGGTCAAAAAACTTTAATTTTATCCCAAGGCAGAATATCATTGAACATGGCACTTTAGTCTTCAGAAAGAGGGCCTTAGCTTTAACAAGTTACAGCACATTTGTGCTGATGGAAGAGGTTTAATTCCAAATGATCTTCCCTTAAATTCCCATTTTATTTTATTAGGTCTTTTCCTTTAGATCAAAGGTCTTTACATGAGCATTGTTTCTAGTTAAAATGTCATAAAATGGATATGTGAATGATTTTGTATTGAGCAATGATGTAAATAGTTATATTTTCTTTAAAAAATTTCAGGACATATGGTTTGAAAAGTTCAGATCTGCTTGTAGAGATACCAGGACAAAAATATGTAAATGGAAGGAGTCATGATATTGCACAAGAGTAGGTTCCAGATCACTTGGATTCTATTTGGTGTCTCAGAAGCATCACTGGTTCATTGCAACATGAAGTTTACTAACTTTTTCCAAGTACTTCCACTGGATGTTTTATCAACTTGCAATTGTGCCTGGAAATGTAGTCACATATTTATTTAGTTATTGCATTTGTAAAAATGGCCATTGTTATAATGGAATAATTTATAAAACTATTTTAAACCTCAGAACAGAAAATGCTTACCTCACTTCACCACATCAGCTCTTGGCTTCTACCTGATGAACACAGCGCAGGAGGATCATTCCTTCCTTCATACCTTTGCTCTTACTTCTGGTGAAGTGCTCATCCCTGTCCCTCCTGATTTTACTCAACCCACTAGATCAAGTTCATCAATCAGAGTCTCCTTCATCAGGGTTGGATGTGATGCTCCCCTAGCACCTTTCAATATATTTCTGTATTAGCACTTAACACACTGAGGTGTTTGCATATACTCCTGTCTCTCCCATGGGACTGTCAGATACTCAGACAAGGACCACTTTCTGTCCATCTTTAAGTCCTCAGTTACTAGGAGAATGTCTATCCCTTGGCCAACTCCCAATAAACATTTTTAGAATAAATGAAGCAAGGTAGTCTTACTCACTTCTATATTTGTTATATAACATAAAGTTGGTTGTTTTTTTTTTTTGTCTTACTCTTCATTACAATTCATAATAAAGCACACAAAGGGAACATAGAAGTAGGAACTTTAAAAAATCTGAATTAAAATCTCCACATGGACAGGTGATGAGCTAAAAAATAAATTTTTTTCCTTAACCTTGCTTTTTAATCACTTCTTTATGACCATTCAGTTTCCATCTTATAACCTGGTGTTATTATCAGGAATAGATTTAAATTGATTAAGAAGTTCCATTATGTATTTTAGTCATAGTTTTGCTGAGTTTCCATCTTGGGCATGTAAAATCTGTGACAAAGAAGGTCAAGCCAAGAGTCTTAGTTCCTCACTAACTTACTCTAGGTAAATTGCCTGAACTCTGTGCATCAAGTTCCTCCCTTAAAACAGGATACTATTAACCACTTCTCAGAACCATTGTAGAGAAACATAGAATCCTATGATGTGAAGGTCGTGGTCCAGGATTTGACAGTGGATTACACAGTAAAGGGAAGCTGGAATTGTTGGACTATAATTCTGTGGAACAGGAGATGAATTCTGTCAGGCAGTAATAGAAAGAACTGAATCCCTTGAAGAGGCAATATAATACTTGTTTAAAAACTGCTCGAGGGCTGGAGTGGTGGTTCAGCGGTTATGGCTGAACCCCAGCACCACATGCACAATGAAGTCACAAAGTAGTGAAAGCCACATGAAAACCTAAATAAAATTTTGATTCTCTCTTTCTTTCTCTCACTGTCCCTCTCTCTTAAAAAAAAAATACCTGCTTGGACTTAAACATACCCAACATTGATTTCTGCTCTGGGGATAGAATGAGAGGGTCAATTGACAGAGGCTAACTATTGCACCAGCCTGCTTGCCCAGAAGCATGGCATCCCCCGCCCTCCCTGCATCATCCTATGTTTGGCATTAATCAGAAGTATGGAAATGTGGTCCTCAAATCTACCCATTAAAGGCATGGATAGTGTGCCTTAGACTCTTCCTGAAAGTCTTACTGACTGAAGTCATAATTAAGTCAGATTTAAGATAATTTTTGTCATTTCTTGGCTTTTTAACATTTTTATTAAGAGTTGAGTTGTTGTACAATCATAAATGTGTATAAAGTAACAACGCGATGCATTTGATCCTAAAACATAGTTATCCCCACATTGCCCACAACCTAGTCTCTTTATTCTTCTGTATTACACACCAATAAGAGATATAACTGTCCATATTTTTAATGAATATCCTGATATGATTCCTGACCCTGCAAATTAGAAGAGAGATTATGAAAGGACTGCTGGAAGTAAGCATAACGTGCATGAAAAGTTTTAACGGCCTGATAAAAGGGGACCTGGAAAATCAGACACAGGACTATGTCACTGTTCACTATGATAATGGATCACTCTTGGTCATGTGTTTTTAAAAGTTTCATTATGTTCAGTGTATTTTGTTTCCAAAAGCAGGGAAGTACGAAATACACTTTAAAGAAGATTTCTGTTCAAAAGTTTTGGTTTCAGTGGTCTGCAGAGTTTACTTATATGGAACACCTCGTTCTCTGCCAAAACCAAATAAATGAAGTGTTGCTATATTTAGAAAATAAGGAAAGTGAATGTGAATCTTTTCCAAACATAATCGTTAAGAACAAATAAAACTAGTGTACTTCTTAAAAGTTATTCAGGAGCAAACACAACCATACCATACATTTCTTGAGGAACAGGGCATTTCATTTTGTTTACCAGGTCTACATCAGAACTTGACACTGAAAAGTTTTTGGCTTTTAGAGAGAGAGATGGAAATATGTTTGGATAGATGGATGAGTGAATGGATAGTTGTATAGCCAGATGTTGGAGAGATGTATGATAAAGTTTTTTTTGACTGACATGGCATTTAGGAGAAATTTAAAGGAAAAGGTAAAGGAATATACAAAGATGTCAATTCCAAATCAGAAGCAAAATAGCTTCAAGAGAGCTCACTTCAAAAAGAAAGATTGAATTTGAGAAAAAGAGAGAAACAAAAACACAAGACAGTAGGGAGAACCATGGTAGTAATGGATATATACATGATTCTGGTGGAAGATGTTTTAAAAATTAGTTCTGGTCCTACTTCTGCTATCTTCCATCTGGGTGATTTGGGGGAAACCTTTATATCTCTGGGCTGCATTTCCCACATGTGTAGACTGAGGAAGTTGGACTAGATGATTCTATGAAGTCCCTCCCATGATTTTATAGGAAAAATGTCCGTGTCTGTTACGTATCTGGAGAGGTAATGAAAGGCTAAACTAAAGATCACATCAATACACCAAACAGCATATTTCATTTCAAGGACATTGGTATTCTTGGACTACAGTTAGCATCCTTTGGCTTTGCCTAAAGCACATACTATGCAGTCAAAATGGCTTGTCCACATTTCTTTTTTCTTTTCTTTTCTTTTTTGAATGAAAAGATTTGTGCCTCCCACATGTGGGGCTTGGCATATTGTGAATGGTAGCCTACACATACGCAAATGAGAACTGGGAAGATAATTAAAGCTGAGGTGGAAATAGAGTAGACTTGTGAATGAACAAAGGAAGTGTGTTTCTCTGGAAGCCAAGATGTCAAAGATATATTTTATTGGTACTGTACACTTTCAGCTTTCATGTAAATCAGCATTCAGCTGCTTCAAATGTCCAAGCTTTGCATTTCTGAAGAATCTACTGTGTATACTAAATGTGATCCAGGCAGAAGAAGTCAGGCATTTTAAAACTCCAAAATTAAGGAGATTCGTGGACATGTATGATGCTAGTCGTACAGAACAGAATAATCAAAAGTCACTATCTTTTTCAAGATAAAACAACAAAGCAGATTTGTCTTTAAGACTTTGGATTCCATACCTGGACTTATATTTATTTCCCTCAGAAAATAGCCATACAACTGAAAGGGGGAAATGCAACTCCTAGAATTTTAGAATGTTTGTGCATTACATACCTTTCCAATGGTTGCATTTTGGCCAGCTAACACCAGACCCTCCCATCCTTCAAACTTTAACCCAATGTTAAGAGATTCCCCTGTCGTTGCAGGGTTGCCCCATCAGAACAAATACAAACTGAAAGTAACTTAAAAGTCATTTTGCTTAATCCTCTTAAATTACCTAGATGGAAACTGGGGTCCAGAGAGGAAAAGTAATTCCCAGGAAGTAACACAGCACATCGCACTAGTCTCTTCTCAATGCCACATTGATCCTTGACAAACAGTTTAAAACAAGGGGAACAGACCTTTAAAAAAAAAAAGATTATAATGCTGTTCCTTTTTTTCAAATGAGCCATTGTTCACCTTTTTACTTTGTTGCTTTTGTCTTGTCAGCTTCTTGTAGAAAGATGACTTACTGCATGGAAATTCAATTTGGCATTTTCTTTAGAGGAAGTGATCTTTTAACTATAGCCAACATTTCTTTTGGAGTATGACTCCATTTCACATAACACATCCTAAGATTGATGTTTACTAAGTTGGTTGTTTAAATCATGTTCAGCACTTGGTTACATGGGCTGCTTTCTTTGTCTCTGTCTCTCCCTCTCTCTCCTTTTTCTTTGTGCTTGACACAAAAGGATGGGGGCCCCAGGATCATCTGGAAATGGATCAGTGTATTCATGTGTGAGCTTTACAAAGCACTGGAGCAAAGGTGTCATTAAACGTTAGAAGTCATTCAATCACACCCATCTCTCCATACAAAGTAAAGAAGAAAAAAGCTCTGTCTGGTAACTATCCATAAAGCTGGATGTATTCATTTATTCCTTACTTCTTGAGGAGCTGGCATCCCCCCACCCCTTTGCCTTAGTTTTTCTGAATTTGCTGCTAATATTCAGCTCCTGTCTAGTGCTGAGATTAACTAAAGTAATAGATTTTAAAAGAGAGCTTCTGAATTTAATTCTAATTGTGATTTCCTTTCAAATTATTCCTAGGTGTCCATGATGGTGCTATGGGCATGGCTACAGAAAGAGAGGAAATTGGTTTTTCTCCCCTTAATTATGTTTCCTGCATCCCTTTCTAGGTATTAAACATAGAATTCAATTGAGAGAGGCTTCAATGTATCAGTATCCTGTTTGTCCTGAAATGTAAATAGAATTTATGAGTTTTGAAGCAGATGCCATCTGCTGGATAGTTAAGATACTGTAACCAAAATTAATGTGAACAGAAAGCACATAGAATGGTATAACTTAATGAATGGACTGATTATTAATTTTAAAAATAATACAGGTCACAGGTAGAGTACTACCTCTCTAATTTACTCTCTATGGTGTATATATTTAAAATTTATTTTTTCTTATCAGAATAAAGATATCCCTTCTTATTCATATGTAGTGCTAGATCCCTAAATTCTTCATTTAGTTTGCAGTCATGAGAACAAATGTAAAATAAGTGTTCATCTTCTGAGAAACAGTAAACTTGCAAAAATGCATTTGGGGGTCCTCAAAATTAAAACCAGAGGAAAAGTAAAAAAAAAAAAAACGAAAAGAGAGAGTGATGAAATAGGGTTACATAGGAATAAAGGGTAAGTATATAAAATCAGAACCACATGTAAGATGTAAATACAAGCTAAACAGCACATTCTTTCCCCAAGGGACCTTTTTAACAGAATTGATCTCTACTTAACACCCACCCACACTCCCACACTGCTTCTTCATTAGAAGCTCCATGGATAAAGCAGACCCTCCTTAAGTCTTCTTCAGAAATTATATTGCAGTCATATTCCATATTCCTAGCCTGGGCTCTTCCTGTTACTAACTGAGCAGGTCATTTCATAATTTGGAGAATCCATTTATTCATTTGTTAGATATTATTTGGTGCACTAGTGACCTAGTTGCTTTTAAAGTTTTAAGATAACAATAGTATATCCATCAACACTCTCCCCCCAACAGACACCCATTTAAAGTTACAGTTTGGAATTAGGATGCTGACAAGTAAGAGCGGGTGGAAAGAATGCCGTTTCTCCATATGTAGAAACAATTGTATGAAATGAAAAATTTCAGAACCTCAGTCTGCCTCTGGCTGGGAAGTCCTGCAGGAGTTTTACAAAGAGGAAGTTCTGAGAGATCCATGCATTACTATAAGATTTTTACTCTCAAAAAATCTTAATAGAAGCTAAAACAGTAAAATAAAGTCCATAAATTTTTCTTTGAAGAGCTCTCAAAATGAAGGCTCCAAGTTGTCAGCTCCATCTCCATTTCTGAATTAAAAATACACATAGATGGCTAAAAGGAGGGAAAGAGCAGACAAAATACCAAACAGATGAAGAGAGAAAGGAAAGATGTTCCCAAACATATTAACTGTTCACCCACGTGACTTACTGGTATGTTAAAGCCTCACATCAGCCCCTACTAATGAGAAGGTTGCCTCTTATTTCCCTTTTAGTTTTTAAATGGAGTAGCATTATGTAATCGCCCTAATGAGGTAACAGAAACATAAGTACACAGGAAAATTTGATAGGGTTTTCTCCTAATTCATCCTTTGCTGTGTTGGCCACCTCCCCATCCCATTAGCCCTCCCTCTTGTTAACAGACTCCCCTCCCCTCAAATTGGCCGAGTCTCCAGTCCCAAAGGACATTTTGTTGGCTATTATTTATAATAAGTCTCTCTCCTCTTGGCAGGGTATAGAACAGCTGCTGGTCTATTCTCTGCCACAAAGACCAACTTCCTTCTTTTGCCCTGGATGATTGGAAGAAAGTCGGGGAGGAGCAATTTATAGTTGTGTTACAGCACCTCTATTTTCTTTTATGTTTATTTATATTGCTTCCATTTCCGTCAGGGATTTCTGAGATAATCAAGATCACTCTGCTACAGAGTTCTCATTTGAGGAGGCTCTGGTGACAGTGGACTGTGTTTTCTTCACTGAGTCAGACATTTTAGGACTCCAGGCCAGATAGTCAACATTTCTCCTATGAGTATCTGAGAATTGCTGTTCCTTTTCGTTATCAACTGATAAGTGTTCTCTGTGTTACATGACCAATAAGTGTCTCTGAGTTCCTCAAGAGAAGATATCTTTCTTCACTGACTTTTTGTTCATAAAACTTACCCTGGTACCTGCTCGGTAAATGTTTGGTGAATGAATGGAGTGGAGTGTTGAGTCCAGCACACCAGCACACACCTCCCCCAGGTCAGGGAGTCTCACCACCAGAGGTGGGATCGACCTTCTTCTGACAATGTTTGCTTTACATATTTATGACTTTAGGCTTCATCCTAGGCAGAGTAGTGAGGAAACTCAATATTTCACAATTGAACCTCCAGCAAAAGAAATAACAGAAGTATCAGAGACTGAGTACCTTTGGAACCAAATGTGGAGTGCATTTCTTTATTTTATCAGGAGTTTAAGCTTGCAAAGTGGGAAATTTGCCTAATATCCCTAAAATAAAACAAATCTAAGTGGTTTTGTTGCTAAATAACAATATGTCATCAGACAAAATAGTACTTGATGGACAGGAAGGAATCACAGCTCCACATTAAGGTTTCTCTTCTGTCTAGTGTTTGGGACTCACATGGCTACTAGTCAAGGCCATGTTTAGTAAAGACTGGAAAGGAGAATAGTGGAGTACTTAAATTGTCTGAGATCTTGTAGCAAAGGGGAGAGACCGATTCCTCTTCCTTACTTATTTCTATGTGGACAAAGTTCGTTGAGTACTAATAATGGCTAATTTCCCCTTTAACCCAAACTGGCCCCTTCTTAGAAGAGTAAGAGTTAAAGAGCTGACAATTTCCTTGTGGTAGCTGCCTTCTTTGTAAGGAATTTTAAGGCACTGAAAGATTTCTTAGCATGAGTTCCTAAGTGTGTCGTAAGTTTCCTGATGGATTCAACTACTCATATTTTCTCTGATATCACCATAACTCACCTAATGAGCACTTGACAAATGTTCTTGACAGGTATGGAAAGAATGCACATAATTGAAAAGAATTGTCTTTCTTTCTGATAGTTTTCAGCAGTGTGCAAGAATATGGGGAGAAAGAACAATAACAATAGTAGCTCTAGCTAATAGGTGCTCATATGACAAGCACAGTCCTGATCACTTTACATACATTGTTTTATTTCATCTCATAATTGGGTTTCTTGAGAGACTCATTAGAAACAAAATGACAGAGTTTACTTCTGTCCAATGGGAGCCAGGCTTTTTAGAACAAGAAAAGAAGCTACTCAATTTGGGCAGAGAGCAGATCAAGTCTTTTCTGGAGAATGGGAGGCTCGGGACTGAAACAAATAGATCTGGGCTCTCTTCTGCCTTTTGCTTATCTCCCTGAGTCTGCTGATGCCTCCTGTAGTCACTTGTTAACTCAAACGAACTGTGATTGATGGGTGCTCAGGCACTGAAGGCTGTGGGAAGTGGGGCGGGAGAACCTTCATAGTAAACTGTCCACGAAGCTCTTGATGTGAACCGCTACCAGGGTGCACAACACAGTCCATACTCTGCTAGGTAAGGACCTGAGATCTGGAATGGGACTACCTGAATCAGAGGTATAGCTTTGATGCAACCTTTCTGTGCCTCAATCTCAGTCTATAAAATGTGCATAATAATGTTTACCTCCCAGAACTCTTGTGATGCATGTAAAGTGGCTTAACACAGTAGCTAGTATTTAATGGTTATTGGCCACTAATATTGCTATTATTACTAATAATCAATATAACACCTCTTTTCCTTCCACAAGATATGAGGGCTTCTAGAAAGAAAGGGCCTTGAATTTTTTTCTCTTAAACACAATCTTTGGCATATTGCATATTACAAGTACTAGATGGATGAATTAATGGATAGAATGAAAAGATGAACAAATTTTAATTCATGTAGATAAAACACTACAAAAGACCTCATTATTTTCAGATCCCTTTACAGAAAGTTATGACTCCATTTTTTATAAAAAAAAAAAATCACCATGACACTAAAACAACCTACAACATTAATCAGGGAGGTTTCTTAGGAACAAATAGATATTTAGATTTGTAAGGCTGTCACACATCACACTTGAAATCAGTGTACTCAGAAGGATGTAGCATAGAAACTATAAATTGCACACATGGCAGCATCAAGCCTTCTATAAGTAGAGCCCTGCAAGCTCAGGTGCTAGATAATGAGATACGCATTGGAACAGTGAAGGAGCTGTCTTAGTTTAAAAAACTTGTCCCACAGGAGTTCATAACTCTTGTAAAACCACAAAGATATAGCATGCAGGGTCCTCTCCAGGAACATGCTGGTTACAAGAATTTCTGCATTCAGGAAGTCCAAACCATAGCACCCCCATCAGGTATTTACAGTTCACTTGTAGTTTTCCCCAGTCCGGATACACTCTGCCAATGGGGGGTGATTTTTAACATATGTAATGTTGCTTAGTAACACAGTTGACACATACCATCTTTATCTGTTTCCAGGGAAACCAAGCTCAGAAGTTAACCAAAGGTCAGATTCTCATGCAAAAAGGGAAAGAGTTTTTAACTCTTTGCCCACACCATCTAAACCATTACTTATAGCATGGCCTGAGAAACCATTCCAATGTCCATGTGAAGAACTGATTCTTACATCACATATCCATCACAAATATATCCTCAAGTGGAATGACATAAGTATGCCATATAGTCTACTGTATGTCCTCCTATGGATGACTAAGATTCAGGCTTAGTGATCCTTTACACCATACCTATCCTTCACATCAACCTCCCATCAACCGTCTTTAAAATCTAAGATCAACCCATATACACGTTCATAAACACAGAGGATTTCAGTGTTGTGAACCTATTTTATTTTTAAAAATTAGCTCAGCCCCCAAGTCACATTACTAAGGATCTTTTCAATTTTGCCCTTTCTTACAGTGTTGTTGTGAGGATAAAATAAAATCAAGGAGGTAAAAGTTAAAAGGCCATAGTAAAAGATTTAAGGTAGCTTTACTATTCCAATAGAGTGTAAGTGAATCCCAAACAGTTGGATAGGATCCAATCTGCTTAAGTAGGAAGCACAGAGAAGTCCTTATTTCCATGATTTAAATAATCAGTAATCATCCTATCTTTTCTCTAAGTAGTTAGGGAGATTTTGACCAGTGAGAACACTAAAATGGAAACACAGGTCATTTTTATTCTCTAAGCATTCATAAGCTGAAAGAGATTTTGGTTAGTACCTATTTGCTTCAAAAAGGAGAATGTATCCCATTTATTTTCCTGCCTAGATGATAGTTATTAAATTTATTAAATTCTTACTGTATGACAGAGACTGTACAAAATGCTTTACTTATATTCTTTTGATTAATCATCAAGTACTATTAACTCAATTTCTCAGCACAAACCAAAGTTCAGAGAGACTACAAGACTTGTCCAGGTTCGTGCAGCTATGTGTGCACCTCCTGAATGCCTAGCCAGGATTTAGTCAAGTACAGTGTTAGTCCAAATCCCATGTTCTGTGTTCTGTGGTATCTTCATAGAGATGGCTTATGAACTCTCTGCTATTCTCATTAAGCCAATCAGTGGATTTTCCATTACCTTTAAAAATTACTTTTACTTCCTCCTGTCAAAAAGAAAGAAAAGGGACTTTATTGAAATGAGAATGTTAAATTTAGGTGAAAATATGTGAGAAAAAGGAAAATCTTCATTTTACTTGAATTTCTTTTCCAATTCTGTACTATTACTTATTCTGAAATACAATTTATAATATGAATAACCAGGAAAAGGGCATAAAGTACAAAGAGTAGTGAAGAAAATAGAGCATAGCACACAGATTCCAAAGTCACCATTTTGCAGTGTGTCCTGTCACAGACCTTTTAAAGGAAATAGTAATTACACCTCATTATCTACCTTGAAGACATGCTAAATAGCATAAGAATGGGTTCCAAATCAATAGAATCCTATTTGAAATATTAGACGCATCACTGGTTCATTATAGAGAAAAGTTTAATAGCTTTTCCAACAAAATTTAGCTCATGTTTTGTCTACTTACAATGTTCTTGGATATGTATTCCTGCCAAGAAGAAAAATTAAACTAAATTCTTCCACTATGGCTAGCACGTTCCTACTTTGTTCTGATTAATTCATAGATCTGTGCCATGAAAGAATTTGAAATTGGCAAGCAAAATTCTAAAATAGGCAGTTAATTGTCAAATAAATGTTAAAACTTGCATGAGAGGTAGGGGGAAATGTAAAAATGTAGATATATCAGCATTTGGAACCTCTAAATGGGTATTTTTGTGTAGGTCATGCCAATCTAAGGGAAGGAAAAAAGAAAGACCCTCATTCTGTCAGATAAATTAACTGGTTTTTTTAGGAGACTTGAAAAAATCCATTTAATCGTATAATTATTCAATGAAGGTAAAAGTAGTAAAATATTTAATTCACTTTATTTTCTTCAACTCTTCTTAACACATTCTTTCAGAAAATAGCCACATAAATATAATGACCTACATATTTTTAAAAATTATCTAAAATCATTTTTCTTCCTGCTTGAATTAAATTAGAACACAAAGATTGGTTTTCTAGGAAACATAAGATGAATTTCATGAGAATAGTTTCATTCTCCTAAACTTCTATTAGCAGGAACATCAAAGGAAAATAGGGAATGAATATCTGTTTACTTTGTTTTCTCTGATCATAGGATTATATAATGCATTTGGATTCTTATACATCCTTATTCTCAATCCAGATTTTATTGTTTTCCATTAGTTTGGTTACACAAGCTAATATGGCTCACCCATTAAATAAAGTAAAATATTAATTGCCTGTATATAAGATCTAGCAATCTTTCAAAATTGGGGCATCTTTCTATTAGACTTGGTCTGAATGAAGGGCCATAAGAACAGGTTACTGACTGTCCAAAACAATGTTGAGGTTGGAAGTAGCACACAATGGTAAGAAATCCCTCCTACAATTTCCATGTCTTCTACTACGGGCTAGAAAGACTAAATTCATTCTTCATTCATACCTCAGCATGACTTATTTTAATCAAGTTATTTTTCTAATACTTTGTGAAGACCATCAGAAGGATGACTAGATGAAGAAGTAATCAATTTCTGTCAAATGCTTACTGTGTGCCAAGAGGTAGGCTAGACATTTTATTTATATCTGTAAAGTAAGTTTTATTCATGCCATTGAAAGGTAAGTAAACTGAGGTTCAGAGAATGAGTTGAGTTACCAGGGTTTTTTATTATAAAGTGCTAGAACCAGGATTTGAGAGACAGAGACAGAGGCAGAGGCAGGAAGGAAGGCAAGGATTTAGAATAAGGGAATTAGGGGGGAAGCATTAATTTATTTATTCATCAACTACAACCTTTAATAAGCTGTACAGTGTCAGACCTATGCCAAATACCAGGGGAAACAGGAGAGAGTTATCACTGAAAGGGGAGGTGTAAGGCCAATGGCAGATTGATCTGCATCTATTGAGAGCCTCAAATTGCAGCCTTCAGTCTTTCCTTTGTTAGGTCCTGACCTGGATTTGAGTTAAGCTCTTTTCTGAACAGCAAAAATCCAACAAATTTGTTGCTAGAAAGTAAGGGGTATGATTCTGGGGACTAAATTTTTAAAGAGAACTTTAGGACCTGATCTAAAGTCCCTATAACCTGAAGGATGTAGGTGCTGGAGGTGATATCCATGTCCCTCCCCACCCCACACCTTCCCCTAAACAGACTGTGGCATTTAGATGATATTTTACAAATAATTCTGTGAGGAAGAAAGGAAAGGAGAGAGGAAAAGAGAAGGAAGGAAAAGGAAAGGAAAGAGCAGGTCTTCCTGGACCTGTGCTGAGCCAACCTGTGCTCCCCAGGGACCTGTTGTGTAAGTGCGGCTCACTGATGCAAATCCAGAGGCCAGATTGTCTTCTGTATTAAAAATATTCCAAGTCACTCAGAACTACTTTTACCTGAGTCTGTTTTGTAGAGGCATTGGTCCTTTGATTTGAAGGTGAGTTGTATATTAACAGAATCTGTGTTGGAAAGGAAAGCATCAGTCTGGTGAAGGTAGTCTATCATTCGTAGTTTTAAAACTAGAACATTTTGCTGACAAAGAGAAATGTATTTTTAAGTGTGAGTTCTGAAAAAAAAAACAACCTTCCATCTTAGTCCTCTTGCTGGGCTATTTCTGCCAGCACCCTGGCTATGAACACAACACATTCTTGCAATTCATCACTTCCCTCCGCTCAAGTCAGCCTTTAAAATGGTTGGTGGCATATGCTTCTCATTAGCTCTGCCTCTGCCTCACCTGGGCTGCTCAGGCGGTCTCTCCTGCCCCATGCCTGCCCCTCCTCCCCAGCTCTAGACCCAAGCTCCTGCCAGTTTCTCTTACCAAGCAGCGCTGCCTGCTGGCATGGCAGGAAGCAAGCTAAGAGGAGAAGGAAATAGTTCTGTTCTTTTGAAAGTAAAGCCTGTGGTTTAACAGCCTCTCATTCAGAAATAAGACTGAGGAAAACAGAAAGACAAAGGCAAAAACCAAAAACATCAACAGAAATGGAAAAAACAGAAGCTTGCTGACTGGGAGAAAAACAGAGAGGGGGCAATAAAAGGTTAAGAGGGAAACAGTCCTGTCATGATGTCACTTCGGCACCAAGGGTTTCTTTAGGTCACCAGTTTCTGTCTTGATTTATCTTTAGGCTGTACAAGGGGGCTTTACCAATCTGGAGGATATTTTCTGTTTAATTCTGTCAGCTGAATGATAAAGAAAAAGAATTACTTTCATATGGTGAAATCTGTACCCTCCATGACCCAGTGATAAATCAAGAATTAGATTAATAAAAAAAGATTTTGGCTTAGCTCAGAAGTTGCTTTCCATACACAGCAATTTTTGTTTTGTTTTTTCCTTTGTGTGGTAATTTTTGATTAGTAATTTTAATCCTTAGATTCTTTTCTAAAGCAGAAAATGTAAGTTCTCTTGATCTGTCTTCACAGTACTGTTGAACCCCTCTAATGCTAACTTATTTATACCACATGACTTAAAGGTAGAAGTTGGTGGGCATCTTTTCTGAAACTGGTTATTAATTACAGGAAAGGAATATTTAAGGGGTAAAGTCCTTAATCTTTGATGGCATTTTAGGGGAATCAAAGAAATCTTAGGTTGAGATTCCCTAGTTCATACCCTCACAGATGAGGAAACTGAGACTGAGTGGTGATTCCTCACTGTCACCCAGGAGGAATAGCAGGACCAGGCTTCACACAGGGCTCCTCGGCCCCAGTCCTATTCTTCTTCTGTAGTGTTCAAGTACTGTATTCCTCCATAAGTACTTTTGTGCCAGCATTAGGAACAGAGATGGTTAATCGGTAGGTCTAGAATGGCTTTCTGTTCCAAGTTGAATGGTTCGTATAGAATGTGATGAACAAAAATGACTGCTCCGTCCTGGGGACCTGGGATTTCCATGTAACCTAGGAAATTACTAGACACGGGAAAACCTCTGAGCAAATCAGAAGAAGGTTCCTCCTCCTTAGTGCAGCTCTATCCCTTCCCTCCTCTCCATGTCCAAGGCTTGCTTGGTGAAGTGCTAGCTTGGTAGAGCTCAGCCCCTACGTATTCCCTCAACCAGGTGCTCATGTGTGGCAAAGCCTCTTTAATTGCATGCCCAGTGCTCCTGTCCAGAAGGTCTTCATGGACTGACAGAATCATATCAAGTTCAGACACAGCCCTGAACCACAGAAAGTCATCCTGATGCTCTCTTCTGGAACGAGAGCTCTCTTATAGTAGATGAAGACAGAGGCGCGCGCACGCGCGCGCACACACACACACACACACACACACACTTTCCTCTTCAGGGATGAGAATGGCTCCCTCGTTCCGTGTCTCTCACTTCCCAAGAGCTCAGCCAAATTCAGCCCTGAACAAAATTGCCAAGAGACCCCTTTTCCTCTTGATTCACCTTTTCAGCAGCTAAGGCTTATAGTCACCTGGCTCACAGTCACAATCCCTTCTAAAATGTTAGTTTGATAGCTGATAAAGACCTGATGCTTTTATTCAAAATGTATTTATTTATCAAGATTGAGGTTCTTCCTATGGCATTTATATTTTAATCAGAATTCCCAAGCCTAGCATAACACCTGCTACGTAGTGTATACCCAGTGAGTATATGAAAAGGAGAAGAAAGGGGAGAGTGGGAGGTATTTTATACCCAAAGAATGATGCAACTCAGGGAGTAGGTAGGGAAGGGGACAATTTAAGGATTTAAGGCAAGGGGACTTTATAATCCCCATGCATTTCATGGAACATAGACTGTGTGTGTTCTGCCCCATCTTTCTAAAATTCATAGGACCACAGTACAACCACTTGAAAAGCTGCTGTGGGCACCTGGCATTTACCTCTGCTTGCCCTGCAAGACACCCCAGCACTTCTCCAAGTGAATGTTTTTTGGATCCTATTCAGGTCTCAGAGCTTCATTTCTGTTGCTTATCCAGCCCTCAATTAGCAACACAGTCTTGGGTTTCTATCTGAACTTTAGCCTTCATACTCCCAGTAGGTGTGATTTCAGGGACTTCCCTCTGTACTCCACAACTGCCTTTGCCTGAAAGCCCCCAGGCCCTGGCCCTTCCCTTGCTTGACAGGCATAGGTGGTTACCTCTGTCTGTTTATTGTTAAGTCCATGAAAAGAGGATGCACAGTTACCTCAAGCGCTTAGAGAATGTTTTTCTTGAAGGCCTCTGTTGGAAGTCTTGTCTGTTTCCTTCCTATTAGGTTGTTTATCAGGTGTCTTTCTACTCCTCTGAACTGGGAGTTCCTAGAAAGAATATATTCTGCCTTAGTCACCCCTGCAGCACCTTTGTTACTTAGCACAGGACTTTGAACCCAATAATTGCCCCTCAGATATTTTTTCATAGTGAATTATTCAACCAGGCATTCTATTATGTATTTAGTTTTTGTTGTTGTTTCAACCAGAAGAAATTAACAGGGTTTTCTCACCAATTCCGGTCTTCCTCTGATGGGAAAATGGTTGTAGTCAGTGCAAACTACTTCACCATCTGTGTGCAGCACAAGTTCCAGAATCCTTTCTCTTTATAAGGGGACACCAGGTTTTCCACCAATGACCATTATAGTACATTTGGCAGCTCTTGCAGCTCTTTCCTCATAGCCCAGATGGCAAAGTTTTTCTTTCGTTTTTTTCTTTGTTTCCACTTGAGGACTTAGGGTTCTTTATGTTTCACCTTCTTTTGAAGTATTTTTCTGTTCCTGGACAGAGGGGCTAGACCTTCTGCTTTGACCTCCCTGTCCATACTCTCCAGTCATTGTGCTGATCCAGTGAGAGGAAGCAAATTTTGCTAGTCAGAACTCAAATCCACTTATTAATATATCCGATTTTTCTGTGTGTGTTCCTGCTTGTAAAATGAGATTAGTATTGGTTGCTGCTCTTTCTCTGCCTAGGTTAATGTGAAATAGAAGTGGTTAGGTTAGCAGATCTAAGAAAAAGATAGTGTTCTTTGTGTGTTGCTCTTAGGACCCGGTCCTAAATGAAAAGCTACACCTGGATTATAGAGTGATAAGAATTGACTGATAATGAGCATCATATTAGGAAGGGCTTAATTGAGCCTTGAGACATCAGGTAAAGAAGGAAGATGGAGAAAAGGCTTCACAGATAAACAAGCTTGACTTGAAGACAAAAGGTAGAATGGGAACCAAGGGAGCTAAAGATTTTGGACTTTATACAATGTGCAACCACATCAGGATTTTAAAAAAGAAAGTGACATGGCTAGATACAGACTTGAGAAAGGTGGGTCTGATCTCCATGTGGAAAACCAGTGGATATCCAGATTCAGTGTAGGAGACTAATGCATGAGTCTAGAACAAGGCAGACAGTGGACACTAGAAGGAAAAAAGGTAGATATGATAGACATTTCAGAAAAAAAGTCACTCAGTCCATCTACTTGGGTTCCTTGATGATATTCACATATCAGACACATTTGCCTCATAAAAATTCCCACTGACTAGCATGTTCTTTTTCCTGGTTATCATGGCTCACCTCCTCAGGTCCTTCAAGTCTTGGAGTGCCACCATCTCAGTGCCAACCTCCTTAAAAATCCACCACCAAAGCTTATATTTCAGAGTGCTCACAGCAGCCGTATTTACAATAGCCAACAACTAGAAAACACCCAAGTGCCCATTAGCAGTTGAAAGGGCCAATAAATTGTGCTGGAGTCACACACCACCTTCTGATACAGCAGCTAGGGTGAATGCTTGATCCACAACCACATGTAACAACATGGGTGACTCACAAACATACTGTTGAAGAAAAAGTAGCCTGATTAAAAATGGATTATGTGCAATTACCTTTATATAAAAGTACACAAACAGCACTGAGCTCTGTTATTTGAAGCCAGAATAGTGGTCACCTCTAGCAGATGGTAGTAACTGGAGGAGCACAAAGGGACTTTGGGGCTGCTGGAAATGTTCAGGATTTTTTCCTCCACGCTCATTACATTGGGTTCCTTCGCTGTGTGAAAATTCAGACTGATACATTAATGGCATTTGTATTTTCCTGTGTGTATATTATGCTTCCTTTCCCCCTAACACCACTGATCTCCCTTACTCTATTTTTCTATAATACTTATCACCTTCTAATATGTTCATTATGTTCTTTCGCCATTGGAATGTAAAGTCAATGAAAGCAGGAATTTTTATGTTTCGTTCACCACTATATCACCTTGTAGTTTACAACAGATAATAGAATGAATAAATGAACTATTTGAATCAGAAAAAAAAAACATGAATACAACAGGCCAGGCTTATAGATCCAAGTGGACTCCTGGTCTGAGGACCTGTGTTGTCAATTTCTCACTTCCAAGTGTAGTGGATAGGCTGCCAGCCCCAGTTGTGATAGTCTCTTTCTATGCCTATCTTAAGGTTCCTTCTCATGACTGCTTCTGGTCTTTATTTAAGCCTCCTGGACTATTTATCCCACTTGCTTCATGTCAGAAACCTTTCCATCTTGAACGCCAAGCTCAAATGTCAACTTCTGCATAGTCTTTTTAGCAATCTCAACCTAAATTCCTCTAGAGCTGCCTCGAGAGAGAGATGGACAGTGAGGGTGGGGGGGAGAAGTAATTTTTTTTTATTCGTTTAAGATAGTCTTACATTTAGGAGGGAATCATTGTCATACAATCAAGAATAAATGTAGAATGACAGAACAAGCCAAGGCTGATGCCATTCCATGATTTCCCCCTTGGGTTCCCTGCAATTTCATGTTTCCCCCTACTTAACCCTCTTATGATACAAGAGCATGGAAATCAAAGGTTCCCCACTGGGTTGATACCCTCATACTCCCTCCATTCAGCCTCCTTGATATCCTTCCTATTCCCTCCCTGCCTCCCTGGCACCCTCCCTTTATCCCCCAGCATCATAGGCAGGGTACCCCTTGCAATTTTTATTTAGTTTTCATATGACTTTCATTCCTCTGACACTTTGTTGTGTATGTGGTGTTGGGGTTTGAACTCACGTCCTTGCACATGCTAGGCAAGCGCCGTAATCGCCGAGCCACCGCTCCAGCCCTCTCTGATACTCTTAAGGAGTTCTATTCATTCATTCATTCATTAAGCAAATATTTATTGAGCACCTCCTAAATGCCAGGTACTGTGCTAAGTGCTGGAGACACGAAGTTGAAGAAAACAGGCATGTCTTTATGTGGCTATGTTCTCTTATGGTAGACAGACAATAAACTAATCCTTATATAAAATTATTTTGAGTAATTTGACAAAAATTAAGCAAGATACAAAGAGTGACTGGGGCTACTGTCTTATATAAGTAATAAAGGCAGTCTTCTCTATCCTGTCAACACTGAAAGAGAGACCAAAGTGAAGACCATGAAGAACATTCTGGGGAGAAGACTGTCCTGCAATCAGAACAAGCTTGGTATGAGTCTTGTGTGTGAATTGTTCAGGTTAGCGCTTAAGTGTCCAGCACATTGTTTTAGATGGAGAAAGTTCTGAATGAATGAAACCAAATTAAAACACCAAATTTACTCAAGATTACTAAATCTATTACTTAATCTATTTTGCAATTCCTTAGATCAACATTTTCTAAGATGTGTTCAATAGAATACATCCCAAACTGAATTTTGTAAAATCTAATTACAATAGACATACACACACACACACACACACACAATGGTTCTATGGTTACATAAGTATGAGAAACAATGGACACATAGGAATATCAACATAATCAACATAATATAGGTATTAATTAGTCCCACAATAAAACAAACAAGAAAGTTAAAAAAAGGTTGATTAATTATTTTCTGACCATACCCTCCCTTTTCCTATGGAACACACATTACCACTGCACAAGATAGTATAACTCAGTTTAGAATGTGTTCCTCAAATTTCTTAATTTTTATATTAAGTAAAATTTACTAAATTCCAAATAATCACCTGAATCATAATTTTAGAAATAAAATGTAGACACCTCAATATTACATTGTGATTCTGAATTTTATGATACAAGAGCACAGATTTTCAGTGTTCTCTTTTCTAAGTTAATGTAATACATATTTTCACAGCCCCCCCCACCTAATTTTATTGTGCATCTAGTGATCTACTTCATGCTGTTAGTCAAACTATCTCTTGGGATCTTTTGTTACTGTTAGGACCAGAGTTAAAATATCAAGGGGCAAATTTATAAGCTGTGAAATAAACAGCAGTCAAGGAAACAGAAACAAGGCTCAGAATGCCCAGTGAGAACTCTGGGATGGTAACACTTCCAGGCAGGGTAGATCAACTGCCTTGGAATGCCACTTCCCCTGGGAGAAAGATCCAGAGAATTGCTGTTTCTCTCTGTGTATTTTTGGTCATTTCCCCTTTGCGTGACCTCTGAGAATTGAACAGCGCTGTGTTACTGGTGTCAACATGAAAACTTAGAAGTTGTTGTATCAATCTACATTTCTTGGCTCCCTGATTGCAGGCATTTAAGTGTTTCTTGGTTTTCCATGGTCACCAGCCAGATACAGGTATGTGCCTCAGTAGCTAAGCTAAATTTGCAAGCAGCTGTCCAATAAAACTGGGGCTGTCTTGCAACTGCATAAAGTGTGTTTGTCTTGAAATGCAAGTGGAAAGAGAGAGAGAGAGAACACCTGGACTTTTAGACAAGTTTAGCCAAAGATCTTGTAGCCATGAGTGATTTTAAAAAGGAGAAAAGAACAATTTTTCTTATTTTATTGTGGGTGTGTCATGTAGCTTTACAGGTTTAAAGGCAGCAGGGGAAATGCAAAGCCAGAGTTTTTTCTGAGGTTTTAGTTGCTGTGAAGAAAAACAAGCCAAAGTTTTGCTTGTGGGCAGAAAGATCCCAGAATGCACCTGGTGATTATTGGGCAAAAAACAAGCACTGGCAAAAGCCCAGGTGCATCGGCTCCCAAAGACAGCGCAGGAACAGCAGATGCGGTATTCTCAGACTCTGATCAAATTTCCAAGATGGATAGGTTCAAAACTATCTGCTCAGCTTTCACTTAGTTAAGATGGTGCTCCAAGTCTAGGATGATGGCCCCTCATACTAGGAATAGAGGCAGGAAGAAATCTCTTTGGTGTTTGTAAATACATGCCTAAGGTGTTTACCTTGTTGAAATTGGTGGCAGCACACCTAGAGATTAGAAATGTTACTTTCATTCCTTGAGAATTCAAGCAGTAAAAATTATTTGGGGTTAGTAGTTTTTAGGGATTTGTATCATAGCAGGTGGTTTACAGAGTTATGCTTACAATGGAACTTCTGTGTTAAATCTCTATTATTATATAGTTATACGATTCAACATATTCTTGAATCCTGATATCTAATTTTGCCACTCACTGACCAAATATGAGACTATGCCAAACTCAAGAATCACAGTGTATCCATTCCTCTTTACTGTCCTGTTGTGGGTACCTACAATCTTCTCCTCTGCACTTTCTCAACACTCACTGAAGCTGTGACAGTGGGGGTGACCAGGCCAGTAGCAGGGCCATGCATCAGGGGAGGTCACTATGTTTTCTTTACCACTATATGCTGCACAGATTAGTCTAAGATGAATGAATGTTCAGTAACTTCTGGTTATGAGGGAAATGAAGCCCTCCAGAGAGAACTTAAAAGTGTTCTTCTACTCCTACTTAAGACCTGAGGCATCCCATTGTTTCCTCTGGTCCTATGTGGTAGACAGGATTACTTTTGCCCCACATTTTTGTGTTTCTCTAGTGGTGTATGCCCTTCTACTGAACTTAAACCACTCATTAGATGAGGGATTTTCTGTGTGTCACTCCCCTACTGCATATGCAGTCTCCCAAATAAAAAGCTACATTTTCCACAAAATTCTTTAGTTAAATATAGTATTGTAAAGTTAATTTTTTGTTTTGTTTTGTTTTGAGGGTTCCATTGTATCCTTTCAGATCTTTTCACCCTTAATCCCTAGAGCTTCACTGAGAAGTATGTTTCAGAAACCTAGTTCACAAATACCAAAACTGCTGCCCAGAGGTCATGGAACTTGCCTGCAGTCACATGGTTGGAGCCAGCACTACTACCCAGGAATTCTGATTCCAAGTTTGCTTGTCTCATTCTCTCTCTCTCTCTCTCTCACACACACACACACAGTTTTGGATTTCAGGAAAGAGAACCCTCCTCACCCTCTCTTGAGTTAAGGGAGATTTCCTGGATGAATGTATGGAATCTTAGAGAA
Organism: Aplodontia rufa; assembly: GCA_004027875.1. Classification (NCBI taxonomy): domain Eukaryota; kingdom Metazoa; phylum Chordata; class Mammalia; order Rodentia; family Aplodontiidae; genus Aplodontia; species Aplodontia rufa. The sequence continues at coordinate 27,134 of PVKS010002686.1, read as the reverse complement.
GCCAATGTGGAGAGAATGCTGAGATTCAAGAGTATGGGAAATTTGCAGTAATTGTTTTCTGTCTCTGTATCTCTCCTCTGATATCTAATGGTCTCTTGCTCCATTCTTTTTTTATAAAAAAAGAGAGAGAGAGAGAGGAAGGAAGAGAGTGAGAGAGAAAAGGAGATAATCAGTCTTATTTATTTATTTTTCCATCTGGCCTTCATTTCTCTGACACCTAGTTGTGCACATGGTACTGGGGTTCAAACCCAGGTCCTCAGGCATGCCAGAAAAGCACTCCAACCACTGAGTTTCCTACAACTCCAGCCCCTCTTGCTTCATTCTTAACCACAAATTTCCTCTACAAGAATCTTTAGATCTGTGACTTCAGCCAGCATGAGTCTCTGAATTACAGTAAGGCTAGCTCTTTTTTCTTTTATTTTTTTTTTAAGAGAGAGAAAAATGAGAGCTAATTCGTGTGTGTGTGTGTGTGTGTTTTCATTTATTTATGTTTTGGGGTTTTTTCTTTATTTAATTTTTATTATTTATTTATTTATCTATTTGCTTTTCCTCCACTTATTGAGTATGTGGTGCTGGGGATCAAACCCAAGTCCTCGGGCATGCCAGGCAAGCACTCTACCACTGAGACAGCCCTCCAACCCACAATGCTGGTTCCTACTCTGCATGATTTCAGAGCTCTAGAGCCAGCACCTGACAGACTCAAACTCCCTGTCTTCCATAGAATCCACACCCTCTAAAAACAAGAACCTGATTTACCTAGACAAAGCAGATTGTTTTAAAAGAAGCTCTGATGAGAAAATAGTGAACATGCATAAAACACATACTACCTTTCTATTTTTTTGAATTTATTCCATATCAGATTTTCAAATCTAAATTACTAATGCTTGGCTTCCAATGGCTTTCTTCCAATCTAGTGCTGTTTGCTTTCCACATCCCTCCCACTGCTAACAGTAAGTCTACGCTTCCTGACTTGTCTTGCTCTTTCATTGATTGTCTTCTTACAGAAGCACACAATTCTAAAGTTCTAATTTATTCTATTTGTGGTTTTTAGTGCAGACTCTTTTTGGTATTTGGAACTTAAATTCCAGCTATACTTTCTCAAGGTCCATATCAAATAATATGACTCTGTCTTTAATAAAAGCCCCCTTGCCACTGAAGATGGTTCAAATAATTCCAAAATGAAGGGGATCCTTTTAATCTTTTTACTAAATCTCCTACAAGCTCCTATATAGGCCCCCTTGTGACCCAGAGCATATTTTGAAGCTAGGATGACTTGGGTCTAGGACAAAACTAATTGGCCATATGATCAAACCAGTTATTCTGATCACCTGATATGCTAACTAGACAAAAAGTGGCCTCAAATTAATGGTGGATATTTGGAGTCCAATGCTGAAGAAAACCACCTGTGCTAGTTTTCTGTCATTGTTCAAAAATACCTGACATAAACAACTGGAAAGGAGGAGCATTTTATTTTGGCTCACCTTTTTAGAGGTTTTTGTTTATGGTCCCTTGGTCCTGACACTCTGGGCCTTCAGCGAGGCAGAACATCATGGTAAACAGCACTGGGTGGAACAGAACTCTCACCTTATGGCAACCAGGAAGCAAAGTGAAGGGCCAGGGACAAGATGCACCTTTTTAGGAAATGTTCCAGTAACGTGCTTCCTTTGACTAGGCCCTACCATTGACAGTTTTCACTATCTCCCAGTTTTCTATTCACTTACAAAACCATAAGTAGATTTGCACACTGATGAGATCAGAGCCCTCTTGATCCAATCACTTTCCAAAAGCTCCACCTGTTAACATCACTGCATTGAGGACCAAACCTTCCGCACATGAGCCTTGGGGGGCATTTATATCCAAACCATAACACTCCTGTTATACCCTATCTCTTTTAGATTTTTTTTTCACCATATTCATCCTTGTTAATATAATAGTGTTTGAGTACAATTTTCACATTTACAAAAGATGTCAATTGATTACATATCTCCTTATGGAAGCTAATAAGTTTATAGTGATTTTTCCTCTTCTTGAAACTTGGCTACAAAAGCGTCTTTTTAAATTTTTGAATCATGCCTACACTACTTTGAATGTTTAATCAAGTATGAAAACTTTCAGCACCAGACACATCTTTATCATGAGCACATGCCCATACTCCCCAGTTACTTTCAAGACTGAGTCAGGAGGATCACAAGGTCAAGACCATTCTAGGGAGCTAAGTGAGACCATGTTCCAAAAGAAAAAACAAAAATGTCTGGGGATGCAGCTCAGTGGAAGAGTTCCCTGGGGTTCAGGCCCAATATCAAAAAATAACAACAACTATTTTGGCATAAGGAAATCAGAGCAACACTTGAAGAGTTACAGAATTTTCCTTATTACTTTTCTACTCCTACAAAGCTTTTTCTGCACTGGATGTGAAGGAGGTTTACTGTAAGATAATGAAATCACTTTTAAGTAAATGGTTTATTTAAAAAAACAATATTTTATTCAAAGTTTTAAAACAGAAGAAATCCTTCACACACACTCTCTCTCTCTTACATACACACAAACACACACACACACACACACACACACACACACACACACACACACATATATCAAAGGAGTTGACCAACTGCCCTAGCTGGCCAACTTTGTTCTTTTAGAAGTAGTGAAAGGGATATTGGGGTGGGGTGGCAGGGTGGGGTGGCAGATTCTATTCTTCCTAGATCCGGTGTGTTAGTCATCAGACACAGAGGATAAAACCTTGGCTTTACAAGTGATCATTATGTTATTATATATTCTAATGAGACCCATTCCCCTCAGGCCACCTAAAGCAGTAGGATATTTGGTGTGTTAACTATTTAACTGTAAGTATTACAATTAAAACCTTATAAAATACATCTAATAAAATAGATTAAACGTTTCCACTTAGTCTGGTTTAGGAAAAATCCTTATAAGGAACATTGCTCTTTCCCAAAAGGAATTAAAATTTAAGGATTTGCCAGTGGTACAGGGTGGAGGGATAAGAATAATAGGGAAGTAAAAATTTGCCTTAAAACCTTTCATAAAGTGTTTTTTATTTTCTTGCTTAACAAATGAAGCTTTCATCATCTTTGCTTCTGGGAACAGTTTCAAGACTAAGAAACACAACTGGAAAGCTGCCTTGCTGTAGCCCATCCCCTGTTAGTTAAGTCCAACTGGATTCAAATTGAGTGACTCCCTTACAAGTGCTCTGAAAAAAGCTCATGGTAAAGATGATAAAGATGAAACCCAGCCAGTGCAACCTGGAGGACACTCTCCTTCCATCATCAGGTTTTCTGAGTGGCCCAGGGTACACTCTCCACTTCATTGAGCTCTCTTACCAAACCACAGCTCTGTCCCCAGCAATCAGTTTCTCCATCCATGCATCATCCAAGGCAAAAATAATCATAATCACAAATTACCTGGAGTTCAAAAAAATTTCCCAAGCATTTATGTCAAACCTATTACAAGATTCTGTGTACATAATCCCTGTCTTCAAGGAGCTCATAAATTTGAAGCTGTTTTCTAAGTACAGACTAATTTATTTGCTAAGGATTGTTTACAGCACTCCTTCCAGGTATTATCACAGGTAATTCAGTGGGTACAAATAGGGCATTGTTCTTTACTGTCTAAAATTTATAATCTAGAGAAGATAACATGGAGAAAGAACCACAATTTAAGGTAGTACATAGTGGATGTTGTAGAAGTAGTAGAAGATATAATTGTCCCCAGGGCAAGTAATAATTTAAAAACTGCTTTTATGCAAGGTAAAGCTGAACAATACAAAGGAAAGGAATTCGAATGAATTAGAAGCAGCACCATCTGGGGAGATTACATTGGTATATTCCTTGAGATTTAAACAAAAAGTGTTTGCTACATATTAGGGTTTATTTGCTTATTTATTTATTGTTTTTAGAAGTAAAGTACTCATTCATGTATATGATTTAGGGAGTTCTTTAATTTTTAAAAATAAAATTATTTACAATTTAAATTAAAATTGTTATAATTTATCTACTATGAAGTTTACCTTTTGCATTTATAGTTTCCCAAAAATTTTTTTTGCAGTTATGATGCTATATTTTATTTCAAAAACTGTGAACTCTACATGGAATATAATGATACTTTTACCAAATACCCACAGGAAAGTTTGTTACTAATATTACTGGCTAGAAAAAAATTATTTTTGTTTTACTTATGTGTAGCCTATAGCTTTGGACTGAGCTAGTTAACCTAAAATTTTATTTTTTATTTTATTTTTTATTTTTTTTTTATTAGACGTATATAGAGATACAGTTGAGGGGGAAACATTATCAAAACAGTAGCAATCAATGTATATAAACTTTGTTATCCAGGGGTTATGCCAAAGCATAGATAAACCACCTTGGGTTTCACCTGTTGCAGTTTCCCCCAGAAGAACTCATGTGTTAAATGGGTAGCTCGTGGAGGAATGACATCGGCTTCTGGGATGGTTCCCCCATCCTCCCAATCACCAGACTTTTATGAGTTCTTCATATACCTTCCCCCCTCCACATCCCCCTCCCTACACCTCCAAGTATCCTAGAGAGCTATCCCCCTATTACTCTGAAAGTCATTCAATTTGAGGTTTTGTTAGGTTAGCCGTCTGTCCTACTGCTTCAACATAAATTCTAGCATCAACAGATTAGAGAAACCATTCGGCCCTTGAGTCTCAGAGCTTGGGAGACTTCACTAAGCATAATTCTGTCCATGACTCCAACCACAATCTAATAATAGAACATTTTTGTCACCCTATTAAGTTCCCTTTTGTGTTCAACCTCTTTCCCCACCTTTAGTCCCTAAAGCCACTGGTCTGGCTTCAATCCCCACAGAATTGTTCTATAGAACTTTGTATAAATGGAGGCAGGTGGTTTGCAGCCTCTATATCTGGGTTCTGTCGTGTAACATAATGCCTTTGAGATTCCTCTCGGTGGTTGTATGCATCAGTAGATGAGCTCTTTCAGCTCTGCATAGTATTTTATTGTATGAGCATATCACAGTTTATCCATTCACCGGATGAAGGGCATTTTGGTTGTTTCCAGTTTGGTTCTTGTGGAAACATAATTTCTTATTTCACTCATATTAGTATCTAGGAGTGGGACTGTTAGGTTGAATGGCAATTGTATATTCAACTTGATGAGAATCCGTCACACTGTTTTCCAAAATTGATGCACCATTTTGCCTGTTTGTTTGAGTACTGCAGTTGGTCCACATGCTAGCAAGGATTTGATCCCAGACTTTTTGTGGCATGGGGGCAGTTTGCTAAGGATTGAATCTACGGCCATGCACATGCCAAGTATATACTGTGCTATTGAGCTACACCCCCAATCTCTAAACATTCTTATTTTGAGACAATTTAAGTCTTTTGAGCAGATTCAAGTAGACAGACTGGTGTGGGCTAAGTCATTTAATTCATAAATAAAGCAACTGGAATTTATGAAGCACTTTACTGTACTCAAAAGCTTTATGTCATTCATTGTGGACATCAAAAAATAAAAACAGAATCAGATCCCTTTATCCATGAAAATTTTTTTAAAGAGAGAAGGACAATGAGAGAAAGAAAGAGAGAGAGAGAGAGAGGAGAGAGAGAGAATTGATTTTTATTGAGTTTTTCACATGGCTTTCTTTGCTCTGACACTTAGATGTGTGTGTGGGTGCTGGGGTTTGAACCCGTATATTCATGCATGCTGGGCAAGCGCTGTGACCTCTGAGCCACCGCTCCAGCCCCTGAAATTTTTTTCTATACATTTTCCCAAGCTGTATTCTGAGGAAAAACTCTAAGAACTGTTTTGATTATTAATATGTTAAGGAATACTCCTTTCTGGAAAATATTAGTATACCTTAGCATATCAATAATTTTGAGATGTCCTACAGTAAAGAAAACAGTATAGTTTATTTTTCTCTTTAGCATAGTTTGGAAAATGCTAATTTGTAATTTTATTAAAAAGAGAACATACATGCACACACACAACTATAAAATGGCGATAGCAACACCCATCTTACACCTATCTCATAGGTTCTTATGAGAATTCAATGAGATAAAATGTATAAAACTACCTTTTACAAGGCTGGGTATACAACAAATGATCAAAAAATATAAATTAAATTTGAAGAGAGAATAATAAACATTGTAAAGTATAATATAGGAGAAAAGGCCAAAAACAATTTCACAGACTTGTTGAGAATTTATTTATACCAGGAACTGGGCTATGCCCATTATCCATATTACTTTGCTTAATATTTACAGCAACCCTAAGAAATGTAGATATTATTGTTGCCAATATTGTTGTTGACAATAAAGGTCAGATTCTGAATGAAAGTTCAGATTTGAATGATTCCTAGTCTCTGTATACTTCCTCTTCCAAAACTAGAAATGCTCTAGGAGTCCAGAAGAAGAAAGGAGAGATGCACGAATCTTTCTTTATTTACCCTTACCAGGACAAGAATAAGGAGTTACGATCAACTGAGATAGAGTGGTGTGCAAGTCATTGCCTGGGGGTCTTGATGTACCTTTGGGATCTGCGATCCCAACTTCAGTTGCCCCTGAACTTTCTCTGCCTGCCGGGCTGACTTGAAGTGGAGCCCTAGCAGTTCTCAACTGGGTCAGGGCTCCTTTCTCTCCTCAGAACTGGGCCACTATGGAGCGCTCAGCAGAGCCTGCATGTGTACCATCTGTAGAGCTGGAGTTTGGAGCTGTTTTTTCCAGTGATGTTGATAGAAATCTGACTATAGTTCTGTGTGTGAGTGTGCTACGATATGGAGACACAATTGCTTTTCCCATTTGGATGGAGAGTTGTCACAAAAGCATTAATTAAATATTCCATGCTTTCCTCATGGAATGGTCCATACTCTCATATAACAATTTTCCTTATGTGTTTATTTCTGGACTCTATTCTGTTCTAGTCCATTGATCTATTTATTTCTTCCAAAGCTAATTGCTATTATTTAAATTACAGTGGCTTATAAGTCATTACATACCTGGCAAAGTAATTTCCCTATCTTTTCTTTCTTTCTTTCAGAACCATATTAGCTATTTTTGATCTTGCTTCCTTCGATATGAATTTTAAAGTGAGTGTTTTAAAAAATTAGCAGTAGAACACTTTTCCCAAAAGTATATTGTAGACCTGCCAGCACATACTCTACTTGACGTGAAATGGGTTCCCAGGAATGACCTTTCAGTCTTTCAGACCCTGAAGTCTTTCATTCCTGGAAACCCTGCCACTGAATTCTAAGGTGCCACAGGGCACAGGAGGCAGAAGTTTTGAGCAGTGAATGTGGAATGGTGGGAGTTTCCAGCCCACAGAGGGAACAGATCAGGGAAGAAGATGTGAGGCCAGAAAAGAGTGATACATGTCAACCCAGCCGTTTTGAGAGTTTTTCCCTTGTACCATCCTTGGCTTATGAGCAACTGGAAAAATACATTATCTAAGTAATTCTTTATAGTTTGTTCACAGGAAAGGAATAGTATTGTCTTAATTATTAACCATTTTATAAAAATGGAGGAATTTGGTCTCCCATGTAGGTAAAGAATTCCCCTGAGATGGCAAACGACTCTAAGAGTAGATACTGTCCTTGGAGTGGTAGAATAGTAGACCTTCTACACTGTAAAAATCTCTTAGATCATAGTCCATCTAGTCCATCCCTATCAGGGGAATATTACTACACAAACAAGACAAGCACCAGTTAAAAGGTAATTTCCTGAAATAGTCTCATATGTAGCAAACTGAAAAGACACAGTCCTTCAACACAGTAGTTTGTTTTTTTGTGTGTGTCATTACTTGGTCTTTAAAAAATTATTTCAGTTTTCACTTCCCTAACAGATGTTACAAATTTTAGAAGCAGACAAGGATCTTTGGACTGAAATGAAAAATTGATCCACTTAAAAATGTAAAATTCAGTACAGAATGTTTAGAACACAGTAAGTGGGGCCTGGAAAGACCATACCTCTAAGTTGGAGGATTTCCTTTCTATATTATTCACATGCTGTAAATCTGGCAAACACTGCTCTGAATGTGATGAATAACATTTTTATAACCCTCTCTTTTTAAACAAAATGGCCCATGTGTTTGAAGCATATGAAAATAGGATGGTAATATTGATAAGAGTTGGCAAATTATTGTGTGCTTAAGGAAGTGCTGTAGGTACAAAAGGATGCGGCAGTTCGTGCCATGTCTGCATTTCCACTCTGCCAGTTTCAAACACACATTCTTTCTGTATGCCTCCTTTCTCCATTCTAACTCCACTCCCTGGATGCAAGTTTCTGGTGAGCATTTAAGAAAAAAAAAATCTTATCAAATACATGCTCATCCATTTATCACTCTATGAATGTTTGTTGAATAACCTGTTATGTTCCAAATACTTTGCTGATCACCAAGGACTTAGGAGCAAAAAGATAGATGCGGGCTTCCGTGCAGTTCAAAGTTTAAAAGGAATGATAAACAGTTAAGATTATGGCAGAAATCATGGTAAAATTCATGATCAGAGGCATTTAAGGTCCATCAGAGGACCCAAACTTATGTTGGGGTCAGGAAGGCCCACTAGAGGAAGTGCTTTTTAAATTAAACTTGAATGATTCATGAGAATTTTCCAGGGACACAAAAGAAGAAAATATGGTAAAACGTGAATAGCAGAGAAAAAACATGCTCTCAGGCAGAGAGAATAGCTTATGCAGAGGTACTATAGCAGGTGGGAACACAAAAGTTTTGAGGTAAAAGATACATGAGAAAAAATATCATTTTAAAAACTTTCAAGGTCCAAAGCAAAGTACCTAATACTTATCAATCTATGGGAAAGTTTTCCTTAAATTTGATCATATAATAAAATAAGATGCAGACAGCTAAACATTGTTGGGACCCTGTTTAGATGTGTTTATAAGTGAATCCATTCGTATGAAATAAAGAACAATGAATAATAATGTACTGCATGCCTTCATCCTCATGTTTCCACCTCTTCCACGGAGGAGCTCCCAGCTCAGAGTATCACCTCCTCTGGACAAATTCCCTCCTGGCTCCTTCCTGTTCAGACCCGAGTTGGAAGGTAGTGTGGTCCCACTGCACTCAGTACTTACCTCCATCAGAGAACTTTTCACACTATGATTATTTTCCAGATTATTCCTTTACTTAGGTCTGAGTTCCAGAAGGTCAGAGACAAGTGTAAGGGAGAGAAGAGAGGGGCTTTAGAGTCAGAGTTCTGAAGTTGAACTCAGCCCCAACCCATGCTGTGTAAACCTTGAGAACTTCTTTTACCACTCTGAGACTAGATAATACTGTACGGGAAATGTTTAGCAGAGAGCCTAGAGTTAATAGCAGCACTCCATACTAATTTGGTCAATGAACAGATGAAAATATGAACGAGTGGATAAGAGCTCACAGCTCTGTTTACAAAGAGCTCTCTGTACACTATAGCCAATTGAATGATTGACATACTATCAGTTCAATCCTGAGCATTAACCTTAACCCAAAACTCTAGAGGCACAATTGCCCCCTTAAAGAGGTGTTGCTGGGTGTACAGACTCCTCAAAAAACTAGGATTGGAACCACCTTACGACCCAGCTATCCCACTCCTGGGTATTTTCCCCAAAACAGCTAGAATTGGCATTCTACAGAGACACAGCTACATCAGTGTTTACAGCAGCTCAATTTACAATAGCTAAACTATGCAACCAACCCAGATGCCCCGTGCTAGATGAGTGGACTCAAAACCTGTAGTATATATATACAATGGAGTCCTACTCTGCAATTAGAGAAAATGATATCATGGCATTTGCAGCCAAATGGATGGAGATGGAAAAAATTATGCTGAGTGAAATATCTCAAACTCAAAGACTTAAGGGTAGAATGTTTCTCATATGTGGAAGCTAGAGTAAAATCTAAGACAGGATGAAAGTTAGCTAAGTTTAAATAATAAACTCACCATAGTTGAAATTTCACATAAGCTGGGGCAACCATGACTATGAAGGTGGGGCAAGAAGGGAGTCAGGCAAGCAGGGGAGGGAGAGATAAGGGGACTATCAGTGCAACTGGGAACTCACATGAAAAGCCTAACTGTACATGGGCAAGCAGAGAAATTCTGAAATTTCAAAAATTAATGTACATGTGTATGTTTATTTCTATCTATAGCATGGGGGTATTGCAGAGGAAACATGAGAACAGGGAGTGGACAAAGTGGGGAGATCCTGGACTAGGATCAACCTTAATTTACTTTGTCAATATCCATGTATCCATGAATATGCAACAATGATTCCCTCCAATATGTAAGACTATGTCAAACAAATAAAAAAAGTTTTTCTCTGTGGAATAAAAAAGGAGGTGCTGTTGGAAATAGCCTCAGCTGTGGCCCAGAGCCAAGCTCCTGGCTGCACCCCACCTGCACCGCTTATTTAGGCTTTTGGCTTACTGTACTTCCTACAGACAAGAAATTGTTGCCCAATCTCTTGTTCATTTATTTTTGTATTCATAAAACATTAGCCACCTACTATGCTCCAGGACAGTGATAGGTGTTAGTGATATAGTGGAGATCTGATGAGTTGCTTTATTTATTTCTTCACATGTGTGCTAAACAAATGTGTTGTGTATGATATTTTTTCCTCTGTGGCCACTCTGCGGCCATCTGAGCCCTACTTCATGTTATAGCTATTGGGGTCTTATATCAGCCCTCCTCCCTCTCTCCAAGGAGTGAAAGTGAAGGTCTTCTTATACATTCTGTTCAATTTCAGCCATGTTTGATGAACACACAGAAGCCCAAGGGGATACTTTTTGGTCACCATAGAAATGAAACTCTATAGAGAAGGTTACATTAAGAATATGGGGAAACTCAGCCCCCTGCCATGCTTGTATGCTCTTGACTTTGTGAGCCTCCCTGAATAAAGGCAGGGTGGGGTCTGTCTATCACCTATCTCTTCCTTATCTCACTGCACTAGAAACTGATGCTGTGGGTGGTGAGCCTAAAGGATGAGAGGTAGATACAATGATGACCAACCATCAAACTTAACTGTGATCTCCCTTGAGCAGTTCCTATGACTTGAACTTAGAGAGGATACTGGTACTTAACAGCTGCTCCATGAGCCTCCTTTATGCTTTTTCTCAAAATGAGAACCTACTAGTATTTTCATTCAGCAACCATTTATTTATTTAGGTTAGAGGATGGGAACATTAAACCCAAAGGTGTTTAGCCACTGAGCCACATCACCAGCCCAGTTTATTTATTGATTTTTTTTATTTTGAGACAGGAGCTCTCTAAGTTTCTTAGGGCCTCTCTAAGTTGCTGAGGCTGGCTTTGAACTGGCGATCCTCCTGCCTCAGCCTCACAAGCTGCTGGGATTGTAAGTGTGCATTACCACACCCAGGCTCAGCTATTATTTATTGAGTGACTTCATGTACACTGCTGACTAAAATATAATTCTGCTTCTTTGGACACTCAGTCTGATGGGACAGGAGGAGACTGAAAATGAACAAATCCAAACAGTACATTTCAGACAATGGCTAAAACTGTTACTGTTTGTAGTCTGAAGACTTGTTATTTAACCTCTCTGAGCTTCAGTTTCCTCATCTGTAAAATGAGTATAACAGCAGCATTAGCTTAGAACAACTGTGGTGAAAGATTAATGAGACTGTCTGTGTACAATACTTCTTATAGTGCCTAGAACACTATGACCCCTGTGTCAATGTTAGCTGGGGTCTGTTTGTTCTTTGTTTTTTATGGTGGTTGTCAGTGGCTCTAACAGTCATGAACAGAGCATTATGGGAACACCACGAGGATGTGACATATTTGACCCATGTAAAGGCTTCCCACGGTGGTACCAGAGCTGGTGTAGAGGTGAGCAGGAGATGCAAAAGAAATGCATTCTAGACCTCCAGAATATAGGCCCATGAAAATATTGGAACAATGTAGAGAAACATTTAGAGAAGTTCTGTAAGAAAAACGGGCAAGACCCAAAAATTATCCTCAGACAGAAGTCTGCCACAGGGAACCACTGCAGTTTTACTCTGCAATCAACAGGAGGCCAGGGAGGTAGTTAGCCAGAGGAAGTCATCTAACTATCCCTTGGAGTTCCACCTATCACCAATCTACTCAAAGACAGATGTGGCTTTTAGCATCATGGATGCTTCTCTGTGCATCTGGAAGGTATAAAGAATAGTGTAGGGAAGTAGAGAAATTCTATAATAATAATAATAGCCTTTTGGGGGAACTTGACTGATTACAGAGAGCTTTTACACACAAGATCTTTTTTAAAAAATCTGATGATATTGCTATGATTGGGCATTACAAAGATTTCCAGTTCATATAGAGGAAAACATGCACAGAGATGTTAAACAGCTTTTACAAGATTGCGTAGTTAGGAAGTAATTGGAGTTGGCACTATCAACCCAGTTTCTTACTCCAAGATGCAAGCATTTTGCAGGCATAATCTCTACTATCGCAACTCTTTCGCTGTCATCCTAAAATATTTTTCCCTGAAAGAAAATAGTTAATCATCTATTAAAAATATATCTTCCTCCTCATTGTTTTACTTCCCTAAAATATTGCCAAAATTTCCTTTAACCAGCATTTCCCTAGTCTTTACCTCAGCTATTTTGTGCCTTTGATATCTGAGCTTTCTGTTTTTATGATCACCCTATATCTTAACTTTCTCCAGTCCTAGACAACCGAGAGAGCTTGCAGTTTAATTAATCTGTCACTTTACTGTAGAAGACATATCCATTTTAAAGGCGATTCCGGCCTTGGTCAGCAAAATTTTGCTCTTGTTCACTACCTCTTGATAGAGGCACCTAATCTTAACCACCTGACTTTGAGCCCATCTTCCCAACATTTTCCCTGTGCTTTCTTACCTTCTGCCCTGCTCGGAGTTTATCAGCTTTGCTGTTTGCTCTGAAATGCTCTGAAATGTTTGTAGTTGAATAATTTGTATAAGAAAAACCCACCAGGTGGAAAGGCCTTGGCATAAATGGCCACCCTGCATATTGCAGGGCCTCTCATGAGCACTTAAGGAGTCTGTCTACATTTACCCAATAGCCCCACAGATCCTGATCCCACAGATGGGACGTCCCATATAGCAGTGTGGTCCTGCCACACTCTGTAAGGTGATCCCACATTCTGCATTAGTCCCTCTCACTGGTTGGGTGGTCCAGGCTCTGTATGGAGAGTTTTGTCAACTGCTCATGCCTGGCTCCTGGGAAGCCCACAAAGCTTTGACATGTGTGGGAACTATGCTGGAAGAGGAGATGCATTGGGAATTATTAGAAGAAAAAGGAATTCCTCTAGGGCCCTCAAGACTATCAGGCAACAAAATACACCAATAGTGACTCCATCTTGTGCCAGCAGTGCAATCCACAGCTTATCCCCTTGTACATGTGCCCATCTTGACTACTAATCAGGAGGGGAAGCAATGTGCCTCAACCTCCCTAACTGATAAGCATCATAATTTTTCAGCCAGTAGCAGTTAACCGGATGTCCCACCAGGTGTAGTATATTCTGGCCCCCCTCTGCAGAGATGCCCAGTCCTATGCTAACTGGTTCTCTAGACTTCTTGTCCCTCACACTCTTCCCCACTGATTCATGCTCAGCTCTCCCTCCGCTCATCCCCAGGGAGTGCCTGCATTCCTTCTCCAGATGCAGGATCTTTAGCAACCCTTTCCCATAATGTGGCAACTGCCTGGTTCTGTTTAAACACAGATGCCATCACCATCATCACTCATTTGTAAGGTTAAGCCTAATGCCTACTGGTCTGTTCTTTCAGCCCATCTGCTCCAACATCCTCATTGCTATGACTCTAACTCAGATTAATAAAACCCTTACTAATAGGCTGGACCCTTTCTCAAACATTCTTTTGTCTAATTCTGATGAGACCCCAGTCACCACCATTCAAGGCAACATTAGACACATATTATTAGTCTCATTTTTACACTTTAGCAAATAGGCTCAGAGAGGTTAATTAATCTCTTCGTTGTTACACAGCCAGTAAGTGGCAGTGCTAGCACTTAAACCCTCCTAATGCCAGAGTTCTTTCCTCTGCAGATACTCAGGGGCACAAACACACAAGGACAATGAGGGCAAACTAGATTCAACAACTATCACATATGCTTATAGAGCCAAGTGACCCTTTCAAAATCAGCTACCCAGCGTCCTTCTCCACCCTCCCTCTACATGAAAGATTAATCCTTCTAAAAGCCCTCTGCTCTCTGCTTGCTACCTTAATCCCCAAGATCCCATCTGTTGTGTCTCTGGACACAGATACACATGGCCCATTTAACTGCAGAGATTCAGGGCAGAATGAGAAAAGCAGCAAATTGGGACGAAGTCCCCTGATTATAATGGGGTAGGCATTGCGGTTTCACGCAGATTCAAGACGGGCCAGCAATGGAGATCACTGTGGCAGACAGAACACAGAAACACATAACCAGTGGGAATAGTTACATGATTCGCACAGTGAAATTGAACCATTTCTTCAGGGTGCCCTGAGTCATGAATAGATAGCATGGATGGAATAATAGGAGCAGTGATAGAGATGCAGGCAAAGGCAGGTACCAGGCTGAGGAAAGCTTTCCAGCAGAGGCCTAGGGCACAGGAGTGAATCACAGTGACTAGGATGGCAAGAGCAAGGCCTCTCCTCCCAACCTAGAGGGCCTTGCCTACAGTCACATGACAAGGATCCTTCCAGCCACCACCACGTTCAAGGTGCAAACTTAGTCTCTAGAAAGGGAAAAGCCATGTTTTCAGAATCATAGATTTGGTTCAAGACATATCTGAAGCCCAGTTTCAAAGAGAAGAGTGTTAGGCCAGGGAATAGGTGGGACCTGGCATCTCTCAGCTCCTGACATGGCTTTGCCAACCTGTATAACCTGTATTGGCGAGGTTATACAGCAATAACAAATAACATCAAAACCCCAGGGGCTAAAAGAGTAAGCTTTGTTACTTACTCTGGATGTTCTCAAGGCGGCAGGAGGTTTTGCTCACTGTAGCCATTCATGGACTAGAAGTGATGAAGCTGCCACCACTCTGAGTAGTTCCAGTTGCTGTACCTTAGGAAAAAAAGGATTTATTAAGAGTCTCATATAAACAAATAAATTCTCACCTGAGGTCACACACATTTCTTCAGCTCACAACTAATTGACCAGAGGTAATCACAAGTCTCTAGCCACCCACAAGGAGCCCAGAAGTGCAGCCCTGCCCTAGCTAGACCCAGTGGACAGAGCTGCAAGCATTCAGTGAGGCTTTCAACGTCTGAGCTCACAACGGATTATTATCTTCAACCTTATGTAGGGAACTGAAGGTATCGGTCACAGAAATATAAACACATTAATTTTTCATTTATTTATTGGGTATTGCTCTGTGTGAGGCCATGCTGATGGCTCTGAATACAATTGCAACCAGGTAGAGTCCTTCCTTCAAAGAGCTCCCAGTCTAGTGGAGATGAGGACAAACCTACTCAGTGTGATGAGACCTTTAGTAAGAAGTAGCCTTCATTCCATGGAAGCATGGAGGAGAAGGGACGGGTACAGGCCATGGGATAAGTTATGGGATATTCACACATAACTCCAGCCACAAGTGTGCAGGCACACACGCACACGCACACACACACAAACACACACCACAAAAGAAGTGGGAGTAAATGATGAATACCTAGCACCAGAATCTGTCCCCATGTCCCTCTATCCACGTAACATAGTTGTTCCTTCTCTTTTGAGATCAAACTTCAAGGAGGACTTTCTGGTGTTATCCACTAAAGTCTAGCTCTAGAGTTCTGGTGACTTGAAGATAATTCAATTTGAAAGAGAATAATAGCTTTTTGGTCTTATTCTGACAAGTGTATTTCTACTTTAAACCCTGATGCTGAGACCTAAAATTCCTGTTTCATTCACATTTTTTGGTTAATGTGTAAAATGTGTCTATGAAACTGCAGACATTATCAGAAAGCAGGCCTACAATGAGTCCCTCCCAAGGAGTTCACAGTAGTTCATGCATTTAGCTTTAGCACCTAGCATTGCAGCACTCTAAATGTGGACTGTGGACCAGCAGCATCGGAATCACATGGCGGCTTATTAGAAATTCAAAAATTCAGTGCCCCAGACACCCTCTTGCCCAACACCTATCAAAAGACTCTGCATTATAACAAGATCCCAAAGTGATTCATATGCACATTAAAGTTTGAGAAGTACTGAGATAGCTGAGAGGAAGAGAAATTGACTACATGACAGATAATTTTTAATCTCAAAAAAGAGACCTTTCTAAATCTGAGTCATGTAGACCAAATGGGGAAAGCAAATATGATTTAGACTTCAGAAGCAAGCAGAAGAATTCACAGTCCTGTGCACAAGAGAGTGGTTTCAGAGATTCTGATGAACAGAGCGGGGCAGGGGAGGTCTTACAGCACGTGTTGCTTTTACCTACTTTTACCTACGGATGCTCTTGGAATCTGTGGCTAGTTTTGGAATTTAAACGTGAAGTGGGATTCAGGAGAATCCTTCCCAGGAGCTCTGCCTTTCTCCCTAGAAAATCTGTGAGTTTCCATTTACATCATTCTCTTTCATCAACTGGTACCTCCAATGCTGGCCATGCACAGAGTGGGAGCCATTGACTAAAAAGCTCTCCACCACCCCAGGAAATTCCACTTAATAACTAAATAGCATAAGCTCCATGCAAAGTCACAACTAGAGTCTGCATTTTTCAGTCATTAATATGGAGCAAAATTTATAAACCAGCAGCTGGAGTTTTTTGAAAAAAAAATTACTATTTAAAATGAGCTGCCATATACAATCATATTCTTCCACTGCTAGGTCTTCTAAATTTGACCTGCTCCTTCAGCTAGACTGTTTCCAGTAGCTTTTCAATTCACTATTCATTGCTAAGTGTCTGGTTCTACATATATATTATTATTAGCTGCTGAAGTAGGTATAATAGGCAATTTAAGTTTATATTTATATGACTCAAATTGTGTTACCTTAGCCCAAAGAAAATCTGATGTGCTGGGAATTATTTCTGAAATGAGTGAATGGCCAATTCTTTCCATAACATTTTTCCATATGTGGCTCTAACTATACTTTATTCAAAAAACTTGTCTGTGATTTTTGGAGTACATTCAGTAGGCATTTCTATACAGGACCTCAAACTGAAACTACAATCTTCCTCTTGCAAGGGATTAAAGTCTAAACCCTACATATATTATATTTGAAATTATTGCTATGATCAGGATAACTAAAGACCACCACTGATACTATTATAACTTTATTAATCATAATTATTTGTAACACTATTTACTATATAAGAAAACATATATAAGTAAAAACCCAATATACTAAATTGTAGCTATTATAAAATAGATAAAATAAGGGCAATACTCCACATTAGGAAGCATTTGCATTTTTCCTTTAAATTATTCTTGTAAGTATACAAACCTGTCTCCTATCTTAAAAAAAAAAACAAAAAGCCTCCACTTTTCTTTTTGTTACCTTTCTGTTTTTTAGCTTTCTTTTTCAGCAATACTTTCTGAAAAAGTTATCCAAAAAATCCAACCCCTCCACACACTTCTTTTCTCACCTTATCTCAAGCCCATTCCAATCATGCCTTCCACTCTAAATTTGCTAACAACTTTTGTCAAAGCCCTCAGCGATGTGCACATTGTCGATTCCCGTGGTTACTGCCCAACTCGCATCTTTCTTGACCTCTCCACACGCTGAATCATTAATCACCCTCTTCTGCTTGACACATTTTCCTCCCTTGGTTTTCAGGACCTTGCGCCTTTGCTGGTTTCTTCTTTATCTTCTAGACTTTTAAGCAGTCCTTGAACCTCTTCTTTTCATCATCTATACTCACTTCCTGGGTGATAAACAGTCAAATTCATAGCTCTCCATAACTTCTCTACGCTGAAAACTCTCAAATTTATATTTTTAGCCTGGATGTCTCTCCTAAACTCCAGACTCATATATCAAGTTGCCTACCTGACATCTCCACTTGGATGTGTAAATAGCAACTCAAACTTGACATATCCCGGTTAAATTCCCCACATCCAACCTTTTTCCAGCCCACCCCACCCCAAACAAAAACAAAGCAAAATTGTATGTCTTATACTTTCCTCATCTCAGGAAATAACAGCATGGCCCTATCTTCAGGCCAGAAATCTTAGAGTTGCCCTTGATGTGTTTCTTTCTCTCTCGTCTACACTCATTCCACAGATTAATTTGCCCTGCTTGCTGAGTGGTGTGGATTACAGCCACTTCCCACTGCCACCACTGATCCAAACCTCTCCCTGAATTGTTCTGTAGCTCTCCTTACTGGTCTTCCTTTCTAGTATAAACTATTCACCACAAAACCGACAGAATGATCTTTAAAACAAATTATATCACCCTGTAGTGGTTTTCCTTATGATTCAAATTAAAAGCCAAAATTGTGACAATCCCCTACCAGCTTTTACAAGGTCATTCCTTCCCCACCCCAGTATTCTTCCTTCTGCACCAGCTACTTCAGCCTGCATGCAGCATACCTCGGACCTCAGGAATTTCTGGACTTGTAATTCCTTTAGCTATGCACATAACCCATGTCCCCTGATTTCCTTCAGGTCAAATGCCATGTTCTCTCTAATGTCTTCTCCCATCACCCTGCCCCTTCTAAACATACCTGTTTCCAGTCCTGTTTTCTTTTTCCTTATATTATTTATCATCATATGTCACGTTATTTGTTAATATGTTCATTGACTGTTTTCCTACAGTAAATGTTGTCTTTGTGAAGGCCAGAGCTCTGTTTACTTATTACTGTGATCACAGTTACTGTTGTAGGCACAATAGGGACTCAAAGTAAATGGAAGGAAGGAAGGAAGGAAGGAAGGAAGGAAGGAAGGAAGGAAGGAAGGAAGGAAGGAAGGAAAGGGGAGAGGGAGAAAGAGGAAAGGGAGAGGGAGAGGAGAGGGGTATATCTAGGGGTGGAGGAGAAGTACTGGCTAAGCTAATCTCATCTTAGAGTGCATTTTGGTTTTGATTTCATTTATATGCAGTTTTTTTTAGAAAACAGGATTTGTATAGCAGAAGTACATTTGTCCTTTCAAACTGGATTTGAACCTACCACTTACTAACTGAGTAGCATTGTATAACTCAATTATCCTTTCTAAGCCTCATTTTCCTCTAAGACGAAGTGTAATAGTCAGATCTACCTCAAAAGACATTGTAGAAGTTAAACAGGATAATGTCTTTAAATTGTTTAGAACTATGCCTCCCATGTAGCAAGCCTTCAATACATGTTGACTAATCACTCCTCAGATATTTAATCTTACTAAATTTTAAAAATGACTGTAGTTCAGTATTAAATCCACAAATTGTAAATTGTAAATTTTGTATAGTTCCCATATCCCAGAAAGGATTATTGAATTACTGGAAACATTTGATGTATCAGCCATTTAAGCAAATTATTCTCATAGTTGTTAATTCTGTTCTTCTAAAATTCAAAGAAATCTTAATGTTCTAATCTGAAAGCACTCTAAATCAAAAGTTTAGTCTTTAGAATACTAACAATATATAGCATATGGGCTTCTCCTCTATTTTCCTAAAGCCCATAATTCCATCCAAGTACAACTGAGGAAGGCATTCTGAGTATTTGTATCTAAATGAACACGAAGGGCCTTCTGTTTCCAAAAGAGCTTGTAAAATTTTATCATAGTTAGCTTCCCTCCCCATAATAATGTTGCTCCTGGAATCTGAGTATCTCTGCTAGACAAAATGGCACATGCTCCCTTCCAGCTTGGGGTGGGGTGGGGTGGGATGTGGCAGTGCAGCCCTTCAGAGGAGTCTGGAGTGGAGAGGTGTGGTGCAGGTTAAGTGTCCTCTATCTGTGCAGGTGATGATCTGATAATCAGATCATCAGGAAGCTTCCTGCAGCTGCTAGGAGCTGTCAGTCAGCGAATCCTTGATCTCCAGTTTTCATCTAGTCTGTCTCTTCCTGGTCCTTCACTTTTTTGCCCTCTGCTCCCTCCCAACATGCACTACAGACCCATCTCTCACCATGTGCATGCAGGCAGTGTCTATTCTCACAATCAGCCAGAAAGCAGTTTCAGGTTTATGCAATAGGTTGGATTGCCTTTCATTACATACGGATAGAGAACCTCAAATACTAAGGCAAACCCATCATTGAGGTCAGTTTAAATAATGATTAAGTTTAAAGAAAAAAAAACTGTAAAATCAATCTAATGCTGTACTTATAGACAAGCCGGAATGCCTTTTGTATTTGTATTTATGTGCCCAGGATTTAAATCTAGGTCCAAGTGCAAAGTCCACATTCTTAATAAGTATGCCATAATGCCTGCAGATAATTGAGTTTGGTTTATGTCTGCACATTTTGGCATACACAAATCATCACTAATGTCTCCATGAAATGCCTTCTCTTTTGCCCTCTTAGCACTTTCACTTCGTTGTTCTTTGCTCTTCCACATTGATTGCATTGGCTCAATAGAAAATGTGTCAGCAGCTTTATAGTTTTAGTTTTCACATTAAATCATAATGAACAGTCAATGAGAGTACAATGTTTACAAAATTCTTTTTAAACAGATATAATCTCAATTAAAACCATCACCCTGAACATTAAGCATTTACCTCTTTTACCAGTGAGGAAATTGGGGTTTCAGAAAAATAGAGCAACTTATGCAATGGCATATTATTCCTATATCAAAAGCACCAAATTACACTTTTGTGCTATAGATTATGTTGCTTTTTATTTCCAGATTGTGTGACTACAGTGTATGTTTGCTACTGCTTTGTAACAAGAACTCTCATGGATTAGTTTGGCATTATTTCTTTCCTGATATGATAGCAAAGCTCTGTAACCAAGTAACCTGAATTAGAATTTTGGGTTAGGTAAATTATTTAACCTATCTAAAACTCAGTTCTCTGATCTCTAAAATGGGAACACTACTAGGGCCCATCATAGACTTATAGTTATGAAATGCGACAGTTCATAAAGCATCCATTATAGTGACAGATGTGTATATGGTAAGTTCCCAACACATTATAGCTATTATTGGTGTTTATGGATTTATGACTCAAATGAACGGTGTTGCGGGGGGAGTCACTGGCAATTTTGTAGCTCAGTGGTAGAGTGCTTGCCTAGCATATGCAAGGTGCAATCCCTAGTCCTATAAAAAATATGAACTGGATTTGAATCTCTTTGATATTTGCTTACCCTGTGATTTGGAAATTGGTCTAATATTCTATGCCATCCACACATCTTAACTTACAATTGATTTAGTTCTTTGGTATAAGCCACCAAACGTTATAAGCCATCAAATGTTATAGCATCTAATGGGAGAAGCAAAATAGTTCAAGCCAGATGCTGTTTAAATAAGTGAATTTGTGTGAGGTGAAGTCAGTGTGCCCTACCTACAGTGATACACACAACCATTTAGAATATATTACTACCAGTCAAGTTGAATCAAAGCAACCATGTTGACTTTTGGGGTCTGAGTCTTCCTCCTCCAGTCTGTCACTGATCTCCTTTACAGTTCAGAATTCACTGAAGTTAGCTTCAAATGTGGATCCCAGCTCTGATTAAAGATGCTTTCTGGGGTTGGAGCAGTGGCTCAGCGGTTGGAGTGCTTGCCTGGCACGTGTGAGGACTCAGGTTCAAACCCCAGCACCACATTCACAACTAAGTGTCAAAGAAACAAAGGCTATATGAAAAAAATAAATAAAAATTTATACTCTCTTTAACAAAAAAAAAAAAAAATGTTCTTTTCCTGAGTAGGATCTCCTATTAGGCTGCTTTGAGCTTAGCCTGAGTCAGTGGCCCTTATTTCATCCCTGTCACGTGCATTTGTGTGGAGATCTTAGTTATCAACAATAAGCGGGCCTTCTTGGTTGAAGAATGTGATTGTCATTTCCACTTCCTCAGTGAATATAACTCGGTTTAAAGACATTCCAGCTCTGAAGTGCTGAGTATGTATTTTATACTTTGGGACCGGCTTTCCACTTCAGCTTTTGCATTGGTTAAAATCTATCACTTGACCTGCCAGAGATCTGATATTACTTAATTCTTTCATCACTGGAAAAACAATGTTGGTTGTTACATAACCAACTTTCCTTGGTCTTTTTGTTGTTGTCGTTATTTCCAGTAACCCTTGCCCCTCACCTCACAGAAATCTCTCTTCCCTTTTCACCCCACCTCCTCCTCCTTCCTTCTTCAAAGGCATAAGTGATATTTACATATTGAAAGAACCTCTGAGTCAGCCTGTTAAGATGAACACATACTCTACTGCATAGCACTCAGGCTGGTAATTAAAAACATACAAGAAAGGGGAGCATAGAATAAAATTATAACAATGTTAGTTCACACTACAACTCTGTGGCCTTGTGAAACAGAATTACTTGAAAGAGGATTTTTGTTGTTTTTCAAAGCATGAGGATTTGTCAACATGAAAGCTATTTTCAGTAGTGAAGGTACAATGAATTATATTAAATTATCATTGTGTTGCTTAAGGAAACAAACAGATTTCAAAGACTTATTCTGGAAAACAGTGTTTAATCAATTTCTTAAACCATCTTTGAACATAATCTAGTAAGCAGATGTGAAGTTAACAGCTTATTGTGTTCACACTCCCTATATCCATTCACAGGCTGCCAGACGCAGAATAAAAGTCGACATGTGCACAGAGAAACTCTGTAGATGTTTGTAGCATTTAAAATTAAAATAGTGAGAGGGAGGGCCGCCTGGGCATCCCTTCAGATATGGCACAGTGGCGCACAGAGACAGGAAATATGCCAGACTGCCTCTGTAGGAGGCTGCAGAGAACACGTGCAGCAAGGAACAAGGAACCGCTTAATGATTAATCACTGTCAACCTTTGTTCTCGTTAAAGACTTGATTGTTGAACAAGGCTTGTAATGAGGGACTGTTTTGGTGTCTGTTGCTATGAGATTGTGTTCACTGATCCTCAGCTGATGTAAGCCGCTGTTCTCTTTTTGCCCAAGTTGAATGAACTTGAATCAAACTGTTCTAACAGTGCCTGCTAGTGGTGCTTCCAGTACCATGGCTGGCTCTGGATGCTCTCTCTGCTTACCAAATGTTAATCTAGTCCAAAAAGAGAGATCAGATGACCAAGAGTTTGGCTCAGCTAAATTTTGACATATGAAATGTTAGCCAAAAAAAAATATATATATGTATATATATATATATATATATATATGTGTATATATATATATATACACACACACACATCCACATATATATATGTATATTTAAGTTTGATAATGGGAAGTAAATAAAAGTAGATTTTTATGATAATGGGATAAAGACCCTCATCATATACAAAGACACCCACACACACACACACACACACACACACGCATACACGAGCTTTGAAAAACACCTTTTCTTTTTTGGTAAGCAAAGATATGCAGAAATGAAAATGTAAAACTATGTTACTAATTCTCTTGCCCTCTATAAATATGCTATCCCATTGTGTTTTTCAAACCAATTCTTAATCACCAAATTATGGGAGAGGCTTGGCATTTTCCTAAAGGATAAGAAAAAACAAATTCCACCCGTTTCACTGATTACTTGGCTTAGCAACTTTTGCACAATCATTTTGAATCTTTATTTTACTGCAGTAAAAGATCAATGGAGCAATTTGAATGGTGAAAATACATGTATATGGTCTTCTGTATCTGTAACATGGGGGGGATTACACAGGAGACAGGAGATTGGGGAGTGGGAGGACAGGGGAAGATCCTGTACAAGAATGGAGTTTAAGCTACTCTGTCATTATGTATGCATATGTATGAAAGTAAAGCAACAAATCCCTTCATTATGTAAGGTGATGTTGAACCAACAAAAAAAATCAATGGAACATTTTAATACAGAAAAACAATGCTTTTAAATTTAAAAATTATTATGAGTTGAAATGAAATTATAAAACTCTGAAATTCTTATAAACATTAGCACATTGTTCTGTTGTGAAATTGCTTCTACACTACATACTTACATGAATATACTAATATGGACTAATTAGAACTATTGGTGAGATTCTCAGATTGTACCTTCAATTCCCTAGTCAATAATTAATAAATCGGTTCCCTGCCCCCCCACAAATAAAGCCTGCTATACTGTTTTAAAAATGTATCTACATAATACAACTTTTCTTGTATTTTACGTGCGTATGTAACTATTTGGTTAAAATATTATGTCTTTGTTCCTTCTCTCCTTTTTATTCACTATTCCTCTTAACTCATCTATTGTATAATTAGGGAAGTTGAATAAGAACTGTTTCAACCCCAAGCATCCTAAAACTTGGCAGTACCCTAGGTCCGTGCCTGGTCTATAGATAGCTATGAATATTCCATTTGATATCAGAGATGATCTTGCCTAAACCAGCAAACTGCCTTTTCTTGTCCCTGAAAGGGATCTGGAAAAGACCAGTTAATCTGTTCCAACATCTTCCAGTAGATTTGCTCTAAGTCCTCCCAAACAGGAAAAATCCGTTTTTCATTTAAGTCTCTGAATAGAAATCCATTTTTCATGGAAAAATATTCATAATGTATAACATAAACATTTTCATTTTCACTGCTATGTTTATGTGTACCCAGATGTAATTGAAGATATAGAATGTTAGTTTTCTCCGACCACAGTGATCTGTTGATATTATAATGGAATAATATAATTAGGAAAGAAATCAAGAGGTGTACAATGATAATGGTAACTATAATTGGTTTGGTCATTTAAAACGCATTACAGTTTACAGTGAGTAGATCATCCTGAAACTACCTAATTGTTCCCTATTCCGTTCCTGAAACCCTCTAAGGAACATCTTTCAATAACCCAAGACTTATGAATCTTGGTGGTCCTGACAGTTTTCTTAGCCTTGAACATAGATATTTGTATTAAGGAGTAATTGACCACTTTGTAAGGTTTGTCCTTGAACAGATGTCCTAGACAATATTTCTAAGTAATTAGCCTAAAATCCTGGGGTGAGAGAAACATATCAAATTAAATCACTCTTTATACAACACTGTGAATTATTATTGCTATTTAAATAGAAATAGCCTTCCTTTACTGTAATGAATGAACACTGATAAATTATCAACTTTTCTGCCTTCCCAAAGAAGTGACTATATATATCAATATCCATGCTGTTTATCTTGCACCCTCAAAGACCAGAGTGGTAGGAAATATATCAATTGGTTCCGCTGATGTGAAATTTGACTGAAAGTTATCCCTCACGTACTAATGGCCTCTCTTTGAGTTTTATTAATAATATGTGGTTAAATATTGAAATAAACTAAATTATCCAGATCTGTAGTAAATTTCTCACAATAGTACCCATCTCACGTTCTCCTACACACAGGGCCAGATGAAATCCAAAGATCTTGTTGGACTTGAAAATGATATCAGGATACATGGATGAATTGCATATTAATTACTAGAGAAAAACACGAACATACCTGCCAGGAAAAAATGATCAAGGTAGACTAAAAAATGTATAAAACATTCATATTTAATTGAAAGGTAAAAGAAAAAGAGCCACAATGGGGAGCAAAAGGACTGTGTACATAGAATGGCCATCTTCAGTATTAAATGATATGTATTTATTTTAAAAGAATCAAATTGGCCTGCCTTCCATAGGATCTATGTGGCTAGTAAATTACACCTTGTTACAACTATAAACAGAACCCAAGACACCTTAACCCTCAGAATATTTCTTCACATATACCTTTCTAAAATGGAATGCTAGCACTTGCCTTATACCTTGAACAGTGCAACTTTTAAAAAAGGACACTAAGATCTTGAAGTTGTCAACACAGCAATTTCTACAAGAAGAACGCTGAAGTGAATGCTTAGAAAGAATTACATAAATACGATGAAATCCAACTAAAAATCTGTCAAGTAAATCAGGTCCTAGGATGAGAAAATCAAGCTGTATCTTGCTAAAACCCAAACAACTACAGTTGTTGATTTAGTTAATAAGTTTTTCAAGCCAATTATTTGGTAATATCTACAAAAAATAAACAGTTGAACAATTTTAACTTTCAATGATATTCAATGGCATGGTGTTTCAGATACTTGACCAGAGTTCTGCCAATTTTAATGAGAAGTTAGAAATTTTTGAAATTTTTGTTTTGTTTTGTTTTTTCTGAGCATAACTGAAGAACAGTATTTTCAAATTCTAAAGGGAATCCAAGTGGCTCAAATTTAATCACAGTTTTGATTTAAATATTCAAAAATGCTCTGATATATGCTAAATGAACTGCTTTTTGGATCCAGCCAGCTGCTGAAGAGTTGTAGCAGTCCCAAATGTATATCCTTTTAAAAAGTACCACATGGATCTGGACAGCACCAAACAGCAGTAAACTGTGGTAACTACATGATATATCACTCTCCCTTCACAATTATCTCCTGATCAGCAGTTGGGAACATATGCCACAAATGTTTACTAAATTGAAAAGTCACTGGACAGTCAATTTGAATCAAGGATCTGTTTCCAGTTATAAGTAACAGAATCCAATACAACCAACCTCCTCAAACTGCTGAGAAAAAAAGGTTAAAAGTTCATGTATATCAATCTGGAGTGCTGAATTTAAGTTGAAGGTTTTAACTGTAAGCAAAAAGTTTTTGTGGTGTCTTGTATTGACAAATAATAATATTCCCAGTTCAGGCATTTTATGATATCAAATATTGATATTTATCATTTCACTGAAAAATTTTAATATACATGTTACTTTCTTAATGCCTAAATAATTGTAAATCTTGTTATAAATTAAGTTTATCTAATTCTAAATAATTACTTGTAGTTTATTTAACAACAAATAATTCTAAGTATCTCCTTTATGCTAGGTTTATGTGCTAATGGGAATGTATAGATGAATAAAACAGTCCATTTTCTTAAAGTAACCATGGTGTAGTAAAAGGAAGTATACAGATAAATAAATAAGTGACATATTCTGTAACAGAGATAAATAGAGATAAATATTTTATTTGACCCAATTGATAATTGTCACTTATGTTGGACACACACCAAGATAAACCTACCTTATTCTGAATTCTCTATTTGGATGAATTAATGTATAGTGAAGAGTCAGCTTGTTAACCCAAAGATATGCTAGAGATTCTGGCAGATCAAAAAAAAAAAAAAGGCTTGAAATGGTTGAGCTAAAA
>PVKS010002685.1:0-114567 GCA_004027875.1 Aplodontia rufa | reverse complement strand
GGACGTCACCCCCAGTCATGGTCGCAGTGTCTTTATCATCTCATCAGTGTATAACCTGGTCCCCTCAGTGGGGACGTCACCCCCAGTCATGGTCGCAGTGTCTTTATCCACTGAGTAGTGTATAACCTGGTCTCCTCAGTGGGGACGTCACCCCCAGTCATGGTCGCAGTGTCTTTATCATCTCATCAGTGTATAACCTGGTCTCCTCGGTGGGGAGGTCACCCCCAGTCATGGTCGCAGTGTCTTTATCCACTGAGTAGTGTATAACCTGGTCTCCTCAGTGGGGAGGTCACCCCCAGTCATGGTCGCAGTGTCTTTATCATCTCATCAGTGTATAACCTGGTCTCAGTGGGGAGGTGGGTGCTAATGGTGGGTACTGGTGTTCTCCCACTGAGCCTCAGCCTCTCTGCTTTTGAGACAGAATCTCACTAAGTTGCGAGGCTAGCTTCAAACTTAGGCTCCTGTGCCTCAGCCTCCTGAGTTCCTGGGGTTACCGGCAGGTGCTCCCACGCGTGGAGCGAGCCCTGTCTCTGTGTCTCTTTGGAGGCTGCCTCATTCGCTGCGTGAGTTCACATTGGGCTCGCGGACGGCGTACTAACTGACATCACAGGCAAGTATTTTCTAGATGGGTCACTTCACGACCTTTTGCTCAGAGAACTAGGCAGCTCTTCAGAACGAGGCTTTGGGGACTTTTTAAACAGCAAAATCACCGAAAATGTGGAAAATGCGCACTAAGCGACCCTGGTAAAGGCACGGCAGGGGAGCTGTGGTGAGAACCCGGAGCAGCGCCGCCTCGTCCTCGGTGGGAGTGGGTGGCTCAGGCTCCTGCCACTCTGTGCACGTCTGAAGAATGACCATTGGAGTGTCGCAAAAGGAGGACCTTCCATGTCTGCAGGTTCTGTGGATCCAGCCAGCTACAGATTGAAAGTATTGGAGAAAAAAATTGTGTCCATACCGAACACGTCCAATTTTGAACAGTTATTTCCTAAGTAGTAGAGTAGTAACTGCACATCATTTGTGTTGTATTAGGTGTCGTAGGCAATCCAGAGCTGATTCAAAATGCACAGGAGGAAGGCTGGAGCAGTGGCTCAGCGGTTCTGGCGCTTGCCTGGCATGCGCAAGGACGTGGTTTCGAACCCCAGCACCACATACACAACAAAGTGTCAGAGCAACGAAGTCTAAATGAAAAACCAAATAGGATTTCATTCTGTCTTTTTCTCACTGTCCTTCTCTCTTAAAAAAAAAAAAAAAAAAAAAAAAGCATTGGAGGATGTGTACAGGCTCTGTGCAGATACGAACCGTATTATGCCGGGTGGGGAGCATCTGCGGAGTTAGGATCTGTGGAGGGCGGGATGCTGGAGAGGTAGGTGGCTCTGGAACTGATCCCCCTTGGATACCGAAGGACAGCTGTATTGGTTTTGGAGTTAAAAATAAGTTGTATCAAGTAGGCGAATTTGGAAATGCAGAATCTGCAGGCAGCATGTGCCCGGAAGCCAGTCCTGCGTGCCTTCGTAAGGCGGAGGATTTACAGTGGTGGTGCTCAGCACGAGACTGACAGGGCTCTTGTGGGCGTTGGTTGGCGTTCTGCTGGGGAGAGGCTGGGGGGTCTTGGTCCCTGTATCCGATGCTTTTCTAGTTGACGAGTGACTGGCTCAGAGGGTGTTTTGGGAGTCACTTTCTTCCCGTCTTACAGCAGCCCAGTGCTCCTCCCTGTGAATGTGAGCCTGGGCCCAGTGTGACCACGAGGTCTGAGATGTCCCAGGTAGTCTAACGAGGCCTCCGTTCTCGGGTGGGCCCTGCCCTGCTGCCTTCTCCAGCTCCATCAGATGCAGGTAGGGAGGCCTAGTGGGTCGCTGTGTGAGCCTGAACTGTGCGGAAACCAAAACAGCCCTGGAGGTTTGGGCTCCTGTGAACCCAGAGGCTTTGAGGGGCCTCGGCCTCTCTGTACAGGTGTGTAAAGGGGGCATGCTGCGATGGAAAGGGGAGTCTAATTGTGAGCCCCGAATCATGGAGGTGAGGAAATGGGTCCACCACTTGTGCTGCTCAGACGCTGCAATCACCTGGGGGGCACCTGGGACCCCGGGCACTGCTCCCTGGACCCCTGGATGGTCTTTAGAATTTTGGACCTCAGTGCTGAGACTGTTATGTAGGCTCCCTAAGCTCTGGCAGAGGAGGGGCTCTTCCGAGACCTGGGCAAGAGTCCAGTCATCTGCCCCTCTGTTGCTCCTTTTCCCTCCTCCTCTTGTTCCTTTAATTCCTGGCTGTAGCCTGCTGCTGGCCAGGCCCAGGAAGGGTAGGCCTTGTTCCCGACTTGGCCGTCTCCCAGCGCGGTGTGTGCTGGGCTGTGTGCTCCCTCTATTAAGGTTTTTCTTTAAATTGTCTTGAGCCGAACCCCACCATGCACTGCGGCCTCTTCCTAAGCAGAAGCATCTGCAGAATCACAGGGTTGTGTGCTGGTTATATTTTATGTGTACATAGTAAAAATAGGTAATGATGAGCTGCTTTTGTCCCCGTCCCCTCTGAAACCTCTCTGAAACCCTAATAGTTTGCACAGCATACGCGGGAAACGCTGCAGGGGCTCAGAGAGCTCTACAGGAGCGGGAGCCTTGCTGTCTGAGTGATCTGCACCGTGCCGCCTCCTGCATGCCATTTTCTTGTGCATGTTGGACATGTGAGCACTGGAGTCCCTGCAGGCTCGAGAATTAGAGGATGCTGTTCAGTGGCTCCTTCGTGGTTCTCTGGTTTCTCTGACAGTTCCTGGGTCTTGAGGGATCTCAAAATTTTGACCTGGACATGTAATTCATGTGCTCAAAAAGTAAGAGATTTAAAAATACTGCAGATCAACCCACGCCTGTAATCCCAGCAACTTCAGAGGCTGAGGCAGAGGATTGCAAGTTTGAGGCCAGCCTCAGCAACTTAAGTGAGGCCCTAAGCAACTTAGCAAGACCCTGTCTCAAAATAAAAGGGGCTGGGGTCGTGGCTCAGTGGCAGAACCCCTTGGTCGTGTTGTGTGTCTGTGTTTTTTGGTTTGTTTTTTTTTAAGAGAGGACAGGACAGTGAGAGAGAGAGAGAGAATCAATTTTTATTGAGTTTTTCACATGGCTTTCGTTGCTCCGACACTTAGCTGTGTACGTGGTGCTGGGGTTTGAACCTGTGTGCTTGCGCATGCCGGGCAAGCGCTGTAACTGCCGAGCCACGGCTCCAGCTGTGCATTGTGTCTTTAGTTCCCACGTTTTATTGGTGCGTCACAGTTGTACGTGTTGATGGGATTTATTGCTACCTATCCTCCTTCATGTTTTTATTGGGTTTCAACTCTTGCTACTTATTAGCCAGCAGCTTGGTCGAGTGTAAAGGGGAAGGACATTGGGGCCCGGTGGGTCCTGTGCCCCTGCATCCCTCTGGCTCCTCCTCTCTCTCTCTTGGGGAGAGGAGGCCCTCCAGGAAGGGCTGCTGAGCTGGTGATGGTGGCCAGGCGCTCGGATCTGCCTGGCCTAATGTGGACACCCTGCCCTCCAAGCCTGGTGGTGCGGTGGTTGGTATCGGTTGTCCTTGCAACAGGCTGTCCTCGGATGTAGGCATGAAGTTTGGCTTCTGGAGCCAGTGTTATAAATGAAATCAAACACGTGGTCGGGTGTGGGTGAGCAAGGCAGAAATTTTACTTCCGCCAAAGGATGAAAGAAGAATGCGCGCCTGGCAAGAGAGTGAGGGGTTTTTAATGCCAGCCTGATGCAGTGCTGCCCTTCGCCCTAATTGGAGGAGCTCGGGTGCACAGTCTGCACGATTGGCTGTGATTAGGTGGAGGCAGGTGCAAGAGGGAGTAGGCGGCGGCTGGGAGATAATGGGGGTGGGGGTCGCCACACACATGGCAAGGGTCATAGTGATTCCAAGTTCACCAGAAGAAGATGGCTGGGTACTGGAAGGGGTCCTTGGAAAGAGGTGGGAGGACACAGGTGGGCGGGCACAAGTGGGGGAGTTACTGTGTTCAAAAGGGGAGGGGGATAATGGAGGTAGTAGATTATACATCACGATCTTTCAAGTTTGACAGAAAAGACATACATCTTACAGCCAGACAGCCGGCTTAAGTCCTGGCTGCTCCACCTCTAGCTGTGTGGCCTTGGCCTCAGACGTCTGGCTTGGGTTCCTTACGCACTTGGGGCCCATCGTGGAACCTGGCATGTGTGCTGCACCCCTGTGGCTTTCGTCGTTGCCGGTGAGAGACTGCATGTCGAATGGGGAGTAGCACTTGGGTCGCAGCAGTGCATGGTGGATGTTCTGCCGTGGTTCCCAGAGGCCCCGGACAGGGAGTGCTGGCTTCTGGACAGAGCATGCTGGATTGGATAATTCACAGATGGCAGACATGTGCTGCCCTCGGTTACAGAGGTGGCGTCCAGGTCAAGGTCCCCTCACGCTTGGGGACTCTGCTTCACAGCCTGTGCTGTTTGCTGTTCTGGGAATGACGGAAGGGAAGAGGGCGGGGACACTCCTGCCTCCCGCAGGGAGACTGACCTCGTGACCTCTCACCTCCCCAAGCCCCGCCTCCGGCTTGTATTGTGGGCTCAGAATTAAGTGGATTGGGGGAGACAGCGGCCTTCAGACCATGGTGTACCTAAACAGTGTGCAGTGACGCGCCTCCTGACCTTGCTGTCTGTCACTGCCTCCCCAGCCACCCCAGATCTCTGGGTCAGTACTACCAGGGTACTATCAAGCGTTGTTCTGTGTGTGTTGTTCAGTGAATGTGATAGCCGTGTGCACTCCCCTCGTTTTGTTTGAGGTGCTGTGTGGTAAAGTCCAGTAGCTTAAAGCACCCGTTACCATCTCAGTCGAGTTACAGAACTTCCCTGCCCAGCGTGGTGGCGCATGCCTGTGATCCCGGCTACTCGGGAGGCTGTTAGGCAGCCTGGACAACTTCCTGAGAGGGTTCGTAGTGGTGTGGTTGCCTGCGTCTGTGAGGCCCTGGGTTCCATCCCCAGTGCTGCGAAACACGACAAAGCCTTGCGCCT
Organism: Aplodontia rufa; assembly: GCA_004027875.1. Taxonomy (NCBI): domain Eukaryota; kingdom Metazoa; phylum Chordata; class Mammalia; order Rodentia; family Aplodontiidae; genus Aplodontia; species Aplodontia rufa. The sequence continues at coordinate 109,567 of PVKS010002685.1, read as the reverse complement.
CCTTGCGCGGGCTCCGTCATTCCCACCAGGCCCTTGACAGCCCTCATCTGCTTTGTCTCCAGTTGTGCTTTGTGGCTCCATACAAGCAGGATTGCTAGACCATGCCCTTTTGCCCGCCGCCCGCCCTGGTGTACTGGGGTTGAGTCCAGGGGCGCTCTACCACTGAGCCACATTCCAGCCCTATTTTTATTTTGAGGCAGGGTCTCATTAAGTCCCTCAGGCTGGCCTTGAACTTGCAATCCTCCTGCCTCAGCCTCCGGAGCAGCTGGGGTCACAGGTGTGCTCCAGGCCACTGACTCCTTCATTTTCTGTGAGCTCTTTCCGGTCATGTGGCAGATCGTCATCTTTTCCTACTGTGTCTTGTTCCTTAGTTAAAACATAGCAGTTGTACTTGCAGTGCGATGCTGTGTGTGTGCATTGTGCGACGCTGCATGTGTGCGTTGTGCGATGCTGCGTGTGTGCATTGTGTGATGTATCATTTCTTTTTGGTGAAAGCATTCAGACTCTTTTAAGTTTTTTAAAATGTGCAGTACATTTTCAATACAATAGAATTCCAGAACTTATTTCTTCATCTGTGACTTAGAACCCACTGACCAACCTTTCCTCACCCCCGCCCCGTGTTCTCGACGTTGCTGTTTTGTTTGTTGTTGTGTAGTGTTGTACAGCATCTCATGATGTGGGTGTATCACTTCTCAGTTGGCAAACATCAGTCCATTCACCAGTCGGTGAGCATTTGGTTTGATTCCAGTTCTAGGATGTTACGAATCATTTTGCCACAGATCTTCACGGCCGAGTTCTTATGTGGACATGTGTTGTTTCCTTTCCGCATTTCTTCAGGCATAACAAGTAAGTACAACTGTATTATTTCCCTTTTTTACATAGAGTGAACTATTGCGCACCTGCCTCTGCACCCTCTGTCCTGCGAAGGGCCCCGCTACCAGATGAGCAGGTCAATATGGCTGTGTGTCTTAGTGTGCAGGAGCAAGGGGTCCACGTGGCCTTCTGGGTCCTGGAGGGAGTGCCAGGCTGCTGGAACCCCGGAGCGAGGTGGCGCAGGTGGGCACGGCCACGTGTCCTGGCAGACAGCTTTGCGTCCTGGCTTGTGCTCTAGCTAACCGTTTCTTGCCTTCCAGGCCATCAAAGGGATGAGGATGAGGCTGTGCTGGCTTTTGGTGGGGCTTATGAGGATTTTAGCATCAGAATTCAGTTTAGAGGAAATTAGCTTGTTTACCAACTTGTGAGAAGTCACATCCTGTTGCAAAACCACAGGTGCTTTGTAGAGGTGAGACCAGGCTCTTCTGGTCCTTTGATAGCAGGGTCGTGATGAGAGGGTGAGAGGGTGGCCGCCCTGGTTAAGTGGAGAACAGCGGTGCCAGGGATGTGTTTGCAACGTTCACGTCCATCCACCCTGAACCCCCACGGCCCTCTAGACCTCAGCCAGTCCCCAGGCATACGCTGTGTTGAGCTTTGGGGGAGCTTCAACCTGGCGAGAATGTGCATTCCCCCCCCCCGCCCCCCCCAGTGCCCAAGCAGCAGAGACCGTGGTAAAGCTGGCTGGTGGGACTCTGCTTCCTGCTTACTGGCTGGGTGACCTTGTGCAAGTCACTTAACCCCCTTGAGCCCGTGGGGATTCGTTCTCATACCCGTCAGCAGTGAGTCAGAGAAAGTGCTGACTTCTTGACTTGTGGCTCGGTCTGTTCAGTGTCAAGTGACCTGCCACCCAGGACTGTGTTGCAGAAAGAATGAGGTGAAGACCAGAAGTGAATTCAGAGAATTGAGATCACCATCTGCCTGCACGTGGCCATAGGGCTGTCCCTCCCGAAGGAGTAGGGCGGCTGCCGGTCACTTGACAAGGGTGGCTCAGCCTCTGATGTGGGCTCCCAAGTGGGGGTGTTTCTTTCTCCAACCCTTTTCCTTTTTTTGGATGAACTCTGCCACTTGAATCTGTGAAGTAGGGCCTAGGAGGCTGAGCAGGAGGTGGTAGGGAGCTTAAAAGAATAAATCTGTCAAAGCGGGGCTTCTATTTTCTGTCTTTGAAAATACTTTCGTCTCCCTGTAGTTTTGCAGTATTGGAGACTGAACCCAGGGCATTCTACCACTGAACGACATCCCCATCCATTTTCATTTTTTATTTTAGACAGGGTCTTGCTAAATTGCTGAGCTGGCCTCAAGCTTGCAGTCCTCCTGTCTCAGCCTCCTGAGTCACTGGGATTACCGGTGTGCACCCTCGCGCTCAGCATATACTTATTTCTTGTAAACATCATAGAAATGTGTAATTTGGAAAGTGGAGACTCCTCCTTAACCCTACTCCCAGAGACAGACAGACACACATTCATCTGCATGTGTCTGTCTGTGCCGTGTTGTTAAAAGTCGATTGCACCTGTGCAGCCAGCCGTTCATTCACCCAGCTCTCCCGTGCCCTTTCCTGCCTCTGCTCCCCTTCTCTCGGCAGCTGGGAATTGGGGTGCTTCTTTAAATAAAACTAGGAAAGGGAAGCAGACATCCTCAAGGATGCTGGATTGGGAAGGCGGGACCTGGCTGGAGACTGTAGACGCGAGGGAGTTCTGACCAGCTCCTCTGTGGGACTTGCGCGCTGCTCTTTTGACCCACTGCAGGGGTCAGTGTTCGGGTTGCACCTCCACCTTGTGCCTTTCAAGATTGGGCTCAGATTCTGGGCGCTGGGGCCGAAGTTCGTTGGCTGTTTTTTTCTGTCAGCTACTTCAAATCCTCTTAGAAGGGTTCCTCTACTTTTCTGCATTGTAACATTCTAAGGATGACTGTTAGCCCGATTGTGCACCCACACGCGTGTGCAGATTGCATTAAAGAGCAGTAGTGATCTGGAATAGGAGTGAACTAAAACTATCTGAGTTGTAGAAATACTTGGTCGACTCACACGAATCGCCACCTTCGTAGCCAGAATGGTTGGCCGTTGGCAATTTCACACGGTTCAGCTTAAGAACACTTCTGTCATGGAAGGAACAGAGTCACTTGCAGCAGTTTGATGTTTTATAGTGCCTTTCCTTTCCCGTGCGCGTGTGGTTTCGGGTTAGTGCTGATTCTGTCTTCCCCACGGTGTCAGGGGGTTCTTCCAGCCATCTTCCCCCCGCCCAGCGGTCCTCCAGGCGGGGCAGAGCGTCCCCTGCTGCTTGACCTGAGTTTGCCCCGCTCTGCATTGGGAGCAGCTGCCCATGACCGTGGTTCTTCACGCAGTTTTATCTTTGGATGTTTCCTGGGATGGATTATCAGGTAATTGTTACGTCAGCGTGCACCCTTTTCCAGCTCTGGATGAACACCGTATGTTTTAGTCAGCTTTTCGCTGCTATGTCTAAACAACCTAACAACAGATTTTAGGAGGAAAAGGTTTATTTCATGGCTCACGGTTTCAGAGGTCTTAGTCCATGGAAGGCGGCCAGCTCCAGTCCTCCAGGCTGGAGGTGAGCTGAACATCATGGTGGAAGAGGGAGCAGAGAGCTCTGAGAGCGAGAAACTCCACACCAGATACCAAATCTATACCCCAAAGGCAGCCCCCATGACCCACCTCCTCTATCCACACCCTGCAGCCTACAGCTGCCAGTTGTCCCTATAAAGGGATTAACTTGCTGATTGGGGTAAGGCCTTTATAACCCGAATTGTCACACACGAGCTTTTGGGGGACACCTCCATTCAAACCATAAGACTGTCAAATCAGCTTCCTAAAGTGTCATGACTGTTCAAAATGACCCCAATAACATGAGTGTCAGCGAATTGTCAACACAGGACTCTCTTCTTTTTTTCTAGTTTACTAAGCAGTGAGCAGTGCCTTTTATGTGTTTGGTTAGCAAGATAGACTATTTTTGTTCATGACTGTGCGCTTACTCGTTGTACTTGGGGCCATTCTTCCCCCACCTTTGAGCCACATGTATATATATTTCTACCAAATTAGGGAACTAACGCAGTAGTATAAAAAAGGAGCTCCCTTGCGAGGCATGGTGGTGGCACATACCAGTAATCCTGGTGACTTGGGGAGGCCGAGGCAGGAGGATCACAAGTTGGAGGCCAGCCTCACCAATTTAGCAAGACCCTTGGCAACTTTAGAGCCTGTCTTAAAGTAAAAAAATAAAAAGGGCAGGTGATGTTGCTCAGTGATAGAGCACCCCTGAGTTTAGTCCCTAGGACCAAAAGAAAAGGAAAGAGCTCCCTAAGTGTGCAGGATGGATTACACAGTGCCCTGAGTGCCGTTGCCTGGGGAATGGGAGTTGCCTACTTAGTGCCGATGGAGGCTGAAGCATACACTAGGGGCCTTGCCTGCACTCCCCGCGGCCCACTGTGATTTCTGTGCCAACTTCCACTTTCAGCTGTTCCGTGAATTGGGTTGAAATCTGATCATATTAAAGTAGGGCTGAAGGCCTAATTAGCCATAAACCTCAGGAAATTAAAAAATTAGGATTTCATTAATCCCGCTGCCCTTCTCCTGTGAATGGCTCCGCTTCCCCTTTGGTTTGCTTGACTTTGCTGCTGAGCTATTTTCCCAGCAAGACTTGGGCAGAATGAGTCTTTTTGCTGGAACTTCTGCCTTGCTGTGGTTGAGCGTAACCCGTTAGGCCTTTACGTCCCCCTGCCCACCCCAGTCTCTATTACTAATCTGGATTGCTGGTGATTGTTCCATTTCCCAGCTTCGTATCCTGGAGAGTGGCCTGTTCAGGTGAGCGTGGGGGACCCTTGTTAGTGCCCTCCTTCCACCTGGCTACCTGGAGGAGCAGGACCAGCGTGGTGGCCACTGCGGCAGCAGTGGCCCTCTTCCTCCACCTCTAGAGAGCCATTGCCTTGTGGGGTAGGGACTCCTGTGATCTGAGCGTTTCTCAGCTCGGGCGCTCCGTTCCCCTTTCCCAGGTAGACCAGCAGGCAGGTGTTTCAGACTCAGATGGCTCCTCCGTGTAGGGGAGTCGTGCCTGAGTTGTGTGCTGCTGCGTTCTTTCCGAGGCGGTCGGGAGTACCTGCGTTAGAAGGAAGCAGGACAGAGCTTAGGCCGGCGGGAAGATGCCAGCCTCAGTGTGAAGCCAGAGTCTATCTCGGTTTTTTCTTTTGAGTCCATTTCCGGCAGAGTGTATGATCTGGCCTTGGCCTTGCCCCCAACCCTCTTTTGAGAGGATTTGTTAGCATTCAGAGGTTTGCTGTGGTTTAATTGTGCCGTGCTGTCCTCATGTCACCTGGAGACCGTGGCGCCCGCGGCGTTTTTTGGCAGCTGGCCTCTTGACTCTGTCCAGCAGGGGTGAGATGCATTTCCTTTTCCTCAGGGAAGAGAAGTCTCAGTTTGTTGCCTTTGCCAGCAACAGAAATGTGTGTGCAGTGGCATCTGCACCTAGCGCTGGAGAGCCAGGACTTCTGCCGGTGATCACACCAGCTCCTCCCAAGGTGGTGCCTCCGTCGTCACTGTCAGGTTCCCAGTGCTGGTCTCGATGAAGTCAGTGAGCACCAGGCTCCAGATCAGCCGGAAGGGCGCCATTCACCTTGACGGAGACGAGCAGGAGGGTCCCTCTCGCTGTGCACAGCCTGCACTTGCCTCCTCAGGGTAACACCGCGAGCAGCAAAGGCTCCCTTGGTGTCAGAGGTCCGATGTCTTGAGGAAACGCAGCCTGTGAGTCTTCTACGCCTCCTCTCGGGTCCGGCGCACTGGAGGCTGTTCGTAGGGAGAGGATGCGAGGAAGCCATTCTCTCAGGTGCCTTCCTGCCTTCCCTCGTTGCCTACCTGCCTGCCTTTCTGCCTTTCTTTCTTAATTAAGAAATTTAGTTATTATACAATCAAAAATGCATCGAGTAACAATATGATCTGTATATATTTTTAAATTAGATTTACCTCCGAGATCCCACCCTGTTCTCCCACCCTTGCCCATCCCCTCCTTCCCGACACACATCTCTATGATTGCCCTAGGTTATGTGTCGCTGCGCCTTTGCTGGGTCTGATACATGGGATTGACCACCTTTCACACAGGCCTGGGTCTAGCTCCAGCCCCCACAGATGAGTGAAGACATTCAACCCTCGACTCTCTGGGTTTGGCCAACTTCGCTCAGCATGATTTCTTCCATCCCCATCCACTTACTTCAGAGGCCACAAGGTCATTGTTTCTAATTGCTGAGTCGAACTCCGTTGCATGTATATACTAGAGCTTTGGATCCATTCATCCAATGAGGGGCATCTGGGTTGGTTCCATAATTTAGCTATTGTAAATTGAGCTGCTATGAAGTTCGATTTCGCTGTGTCACTGTAATGTGCTGATTCTAACTCCCCTGGAAAAATACCCAGGAGAGGGAGAGCTGGATCGTATGGTGGGCTCATCCCTAGTTTTTTGCGGATTCTCCACGCTGCTTTCCAGAGGGGCTGGACCAGTCTGCAGCTCCCCCAGCAGTGTGCTGGTGTCCCGTCTCTGCAGCCCTCCAGCGTCTGTTGTTGTATAGCTAGTTGCGTTTCCACGGCTGCAGTTGCCCCTGGCTCTTAGAGTTAAGAACCTTGCATTTAGGCACCCTGTGAAGTGCAGGAAACCCATCTTTCTTTCTCCACATAAACAGCTTGCTCTGAGACTGAGTTTTTCATGGATTGGAAAGGAAGTGTGGTGGCCTCAGTGTGTTGGGTGTGCCTGGGTCCTTGGACCTGGGAGTCTGCCAACCCCTCTGGGAGGATTGAAGACAAGCAGTCTTTGTGCGCCAGGCTCTGCTCTTCACTGGGTCGCTCTCCACGGCTTTCATCAAGTGGGCTTGCTGATCCAGAGGCCCACAGTGGCTGTGGAGAGTAGGGTAAGTCGGCCAGACCGAGAGGCCCAAGACGTGGCAGGGCTGTGAGACAGGAAGGCACCTGGTGTGGACGTGCTCCTTGTCATAAGTGCCGCTGTGTGACAAGGGTGGACTATGCCCATTGAGGAATAATGGCCCTGCCGTAGCAAGGCCCCTGGGGATCAGTGAACAAGGCTTGTCTGACCCATCACTGGCCATGCCCAGGTCCTCTCAAATTGTCCCTTTATAGAAAGTAAAGCTTAGGCCAGGTGCGGTGGCACATGTCTGTAATCCCTGCAGCTCAGGAGGCCGAGGCAGGAGGATTGCAAGCTCAAAGCTGGTCTCAGTGACTTAGTGAGAACTTGTCTCAAAAAATGAAAAGGGCTGGGGATGTTGTCCCAGAGGTTAAGCGCCCTTGGGTTCAATCCCTGGTACCAAAACAAAACAAAACAAAACAAAAAAGAAAGGCTTAGTTTGAGTGAAGTTAAGAAATAGGAATGGGAAGAGACGCCCCGTGGTGACGTGAGCCTTTGGTGGTCCCAGATGTCCATCCTGGTGTTAGCTGGTGGTGGGGTCAGGTCTGCAGGTCCTAGGCTGCTCGCTCTCACTCAGCACAGTGGGCCTTTCCTGTTTTCCTCTTCTTTTTGTTGCTGGGGATGGAACCCAGAGCTGTCTGCCAGTTGGGCCTCTGTCACTAGCTGCACCCCAGCCCTCCTGACCTGGGCTCCTGTCCTCAGCTTGGCGGCCTCAGAGCAGAACCCTCAGCTTGCTGGGCCCTTCCCTTCCGGCTGCTTCCTCTGCAGTTGACTTCCTCTTTGCAGGATGATGTCCCCTGAAGTCTCTGCTAAACACAACCCCCATCCCCCCCACCTGCAGTTCTTTCCTCTGTGACTCCTGCTGACTCCTTCTGGTGCCTGCAGATCCCACAGTGGAGTTTTCATGCCACACCCCCTAGAGGACAGGGCCAGTATTTCTCCAGGTGCCACTGTCTTTGCGTCAGCCCAGGAGCTCACTACCTGAGTCCTTTTAGAAAGTAGTCTTGAGCACATTGTGACGGTGGTGTTCTGCAGCGAAGCGGCCGGCATCTCTGCTGCATGTGTGCTTGCAGGCAGCGACTCGGCTCCTTCCGGCTCCTTACGGAGCAGCCAGGCCGTGCGGGAATCTCGGAGCCCTTGTCTCCCCGGCTGTCAGTTGGGGCGATCACACGTGCCCGCAGGGTTGTGGGGGTGAGTGAGGAATGTGCACAGATGTGGAGCACACAGCAGGCCCTCCGCCTCCAGTTCTTAGTGCCCTGCCCCGCCCAGTACTGGGGCTTGAACCCAGGGGCTCCCATTCTAGGGGACAAGTCTGGAATCCAGCAAATCGTGCAAGGCAGCATAAATGGTGTGGGGTTGTGGTAGGAACACACACAGTGGCCTGCCGTCCAGCCTCTCAGCCCCTCGTTTCTCTCCTCTGTAAAGTGGCAAGGGGGTTGGTTCACGCACCTGCCTGGGTCCCGCTAGGGGCCAGCACCTGTTTGCTTCTAGCATAGGGAGAGGCGTCAGCTCGGCAAACACTCATGGGCCTGTGAAGGAGACCCAGCGGCTGCTTTGGTGGGTGGGGCACCACTGCGGTGGATGTGCCCCTTGTCATAACCGCCACTGGGTGTAGAGAAACAAACATGGTCCCTCCCGGTACTGAGAAGTCCTGTGAGGGAAGAAGGCAGGGAATGTGGTGGGGCCTGGGAGCTCTTCCAGGTGAGACCATGGAGCCAGCCCCAGGGCGGTCCGAGAAGGGGGGCCAGAGTGGAGGGAGGGCCAGATGGTCAGGGGCTTGCGCCTCATTTGTAATTCTGATGGTAACAGGAAGCAGAGGGTTTGAGCAGGGGTTCCAGAATCTCGCTTGTGTTAAGTAGGTGCTGTGGACGGTCAGGCAGAAGGGCTGCAGAGGCTGGGTCAGAGCAGGGGAGAGCAGGCTGTAGGAGGCCTGTGCTGCGGAGGTGAAGAGCAGAGGTTTGTGTGCCTGGACTCTGGCTCCCAGGGGATGGCATCTGCTCCTGGGGTTGCTTTGAGGTTGAGGAGTCACCAGAGGAGGGGCTCCAGAGTTGAATGTGCTGACACCCATCCTCCCCCATTCATACACAGGGAAAGGCCCTGGCAGCGCCAGTCCGAGCAGCGCCATCCTTTTGCCACCTCTTGGCACTCAGGCAAATGGAAAGGCTGTGGAGTTGTTCAGGGCTCTTTCCTCCATGCTCCAGCCAGAGTCAAGCAGGGAGGGTCCACAAGAAAGAACGGGAAGACTGGAAGAGCAGGGTGTGACACAGGGTCGAGAACAAATGAGACCCCTTCTAGGCCCAGGGGCCAGTTGCCCTTATCCCAGGAACCTTTGAAGGTAGCAGTTAGAGAGTAGTCACTTAAGTCCAGGTGTGGAAAGGGGAGGGGGCTGGGACAGGTGGGGTTTGATTTGGAGATGACATAGTGGCTTGGGCCCGCGGCTTGGTGTCAGGGATGGAGAGAAATAGCCTCGTGGTGCTGTATCTGGTGTGCGGGAAATGCTTGGTAGACACTGGCTGTTGCTTGTCCCCAGGAGTCGGTAGGAAAACCCCGAGTTTGGTTTGGATGTGCTGAGGCTCTTCAGGTCATCAGAATCATGGGGCTGCAGGATGAGATGATCCGGGACGCATCGCTTGCTAACATTTCCATGCTAACGGGTCCAGAAGTGTGCTCTCCCTCCAGCCCCTGCCTTGCCACTGAGTGTCTGAATGTCACCAGGGCACGCTGGCCTCCAGGGCCTTGGCCACCTCCTATGCGGTGTGTGGCTGGTGAGGGCTGGGCTGTCGAGGGGAGGAGGAGAGCACTGTGTTGGCTCCTCTTCGTGACGTGGTGGGTGGTGCAGGGGTCCTGGCACTTTCTTCTCTGTCCTTCTGCCCCGTGCTAGGTGGGAGCAGGAGTAGAGCTTTCATCCTCTGCCAGCCCCAGGACTGTCCATTTCCACCTTGCACCATCTCACTGTACTTGTCCCTTCCCTGTCCTCTCTGCCTCTGTCCCACCACTCCACACTCTGTCCCGTGACTCCTGTCCGCTGGTTTGCCGCTTGCTGTGGGTTCTCCTTAGGAATTCTGCATTTCTGAGCAACTTAACTGCTGAGGTTGCTGCTGTCGCGGGATCAGATGTCAGCAGAGCCTTCACATGGAACAGGGACAGCTGGCAGTGATGAGTAGCAGCGGTCCCTCCCCGAGGCTGGCTTGGCATCTTGGTTTGCCCTGCAGTGCTGCGCGTGTGGGTCAGCAATGACTTCTGCAGACTTTGTAGTTCAGCAGTTCTTTCCTTGGCAGCACATGAGAGCAGCCCTTGTGGGCAGGAATGAGTCATGTAAAGGCAGAGATAATTCTTACAAATAATAAACATTCTCTCTGTCATTCCAGAGGCAAACATTGGTGGTGGCGACGCTGGAATTTTTCATAACCCCTGCACTCTTGACTGGTGCTTTCCAAACAAGTGTGGTCGGTGTGTGTGCGTGGTAGATGCCGTCCCCTCTGCAGCACAGCACTTCTCAGCACGAGCCTGGGCATCAGCCGGTTCTGTGTTTTAAGGGTTTTGCTTGCAAGGGCTTTTGTGCCAGCTTCTCTTCTGGGTTCGTTTTTCTTGTTTGTGCAGCTGCGAGTGACCCTTGCTCCGCCTGCTTTAGGGTGGAGGCAGCCAAGGCAGCCTTTGCCCTCCGACGTGCCCCCACTGCATGGCATGCAGGGGGCACGCAGCAGACCTGCCTTTCTTCTCTTCTTTCTTTCTTTTTGGCACTGGGGATTGATTTGCCTACAGGGTCCCGCTAAGTTGCTGAGGCTGGCCTCTAACTTGAGATTTTCCTGCCTAGGTCTCCTGAGTCGCTCAGGTTACAGTGTGCCAACCACACCTGACCCTGCCCGCGTCTGTAGAGACGATACAGTCAACTTGAAAGCATTGCAGTAGGTAACCGTTCTCAAGCCGCGTGTGCTGGACCCTGGCAGAAAGGCTTAGGAGGTGGAGGGACAGGGTGCCCATCAGTTCTGCACGCCCTGCACCGCGTGGGCCATTGTCGGCCTCCGTGAGAGCACCTGCTTGCGTGTGCCAGCGTCCAGCTTTGCAGATGGACCCGTGTCCTCCGTGGGTCTGATTCATGTATGGTGATGCTATCTCCTTTACCCTCTGGGCCTCCTGGGGTTGAGCCTTTGTCCCTCCTGAGTGCACAGCTGTGGACCACCGAACGCACTCACCTCCTGGGTCACACGGGAAGGCTCTGAGCACTGTTGCAGTGGCGCTAACGTATTGAACATGGGGAGATCCACCAAGAGGGCAGGTGTCGCGGTAAGTGGCCTTGGCACAATAAAACAAGAACAAAACCCAGAAGACAAAACAGAATGGCTGCTGAAGCAGTCTTCTCCCTGGATTTAGTGCTGTGTGCAGCCCGCTGGGGGCGGGGGCGAAGCCGCTCCCGACTTTGAGCATCAGTGCGCTGTGAACTTCCCCGAGCTCAGGACAGTTGAGGACAGTTGGGATGACTGAACCGGGTCCAGGGCACTGGCCCACGCTGCAGTGTTGTGCAGTAGCTGTTCCTTCCTCCTGGCTCCAGGGTCCTGCAGTGAGTGGAAGGGAGGGAGCTGCCCAGGGGGAGCCCCTGTCTGCCTGCAGCCTCAACTGAAAGGGAAGCTGGCTGGTGGGGGCGCATGGGCCCCTGCGTAGAGCAAATGTGATGTGACTCTTGGCCTGGCCTCTTACAGGCGAGTTCCTCAGCCTCACCGTTTCCTTTCACTTACAGGGAGTTAGAGTTGACTCAGTGTATTTCACATGTCTGCAGGGTGGGCCTTGAAAAGCCGTGGCCATTATTGGGGTGAATAATGTTTGGGGATCTCGGGACAGGCTCGTTGATGCCAGAATCTGTGCCGGCAGCTCTCCCGGTGTGTCTTGTCTGTCTCCCCAAGTCCCTGGAGTTCAGCGGTGGCTTTCCATTCCACAGCACAGAAGGCATGCGTCTGCTGCTGGGGAGGGTAGGGGCTGGTTGCTTGTGTGACAGTTTCCGTAGACCTCTCCAGGACCAATGACTGCCAGCCTGGGTGCAGCACACTGACCTACCTGTTCATTAAGGACTTAAAATTGGGATGGTTATGGTCTCCCTCTGATTTTGTAAATTGTAGAAAATCAGGAAAACTAGCAGTGTATCTAAAAAAGAATAAATATTACTTTGTTCTCATGACCTTTATAAAGAAAGCATTTATTTTGGAGTATTTGTCTCTGGCCTTGTATTATTATTTTTTTCTTTTTCGTGGTACCGGGGGAAAACCCAGGCCTTGCACCCAGGCCCTCTGCTGCACCCTGGTGCATGGGTGGCACATTTGATATCCTGTGCTGTGGGGGGTGACACAGCAGGTTTACAGTTAGAATTGCGGCTCTGGAACAGGCTACCTCGGTTCATGTCTCAGCTCTGCCACTCTTTGGCTGTGTGGTGTATGGTAAGTTCCTTAACCTGTCTGTGCTTCAGTCCCTTACCTGTGAAGTAAACCAGTACTAGAAGCTGTCCTTTAGGCACAGTATGAGGATCAGATGAGGTGCACACAGGAAGTGCATGGAACAGGGCCTGGCATGCTGCACCCTGGTCTGACTGTTAGTCACAGTCACCGTGGCTGTGTTTCTTGTTTCCTTCATGAACCTGATTTCAGTTTGTCGGTGCAGCTCTGCAGCGCACCAGCATGCCACAACCCCCAAGGCCCTTTCACGGCCCCATCATGCTAGTGTGTGGCCTAGAGACCAGGCTGCGTGCGCTGCATCCTCAGTGTGGGACAAAAGCAAAATATTAAGGAGCCTCTCTCTCTGCTCCTCAGTGCCACTTTTTCTGGCTGTCTTCAGAATTTCCAGGCATGGAGACCTTACTTTGTTCCTGTAGCCCTGGGCTCCGGCTTTGGAAGATGTGGCCTTAGTTCTGCTGAATGATACACAAGTGTACTTTGTGCCTCACAGAGACTCCAGGGTCAGGAGTTTGCTGGGGTTTCATCTGCAAATGAAAACCACCTGGCCAGCTGCATGGGTCAGATGGAAGCCAGATGGGAGAAGCAAGGAGGGGGCAGGGGCAGCCAGGGCTACATCTGAGAGGCCTCTTTCCACTTCCCCTCCCTCTTCAGCCTGCAGCTTGCTTTTAACCCTTTGTCTCCTCCAGTGGCAGACAGTTGCAGGATACAAGGCTCTCCCACCCAGGCTGTGGCCAGCCCAGATGATGTGACCCAGAACCTGGAAAGGTGATGGGAGAGGAGGAGCAACAGGTGGCCAGATGGCCATCAGGTTTAAAATGATGATCGTCATGATGGAGGGGAGGAAAATGCTGAGATGGGAGGAAAAGTAAATAGCGAAGTTGATGGAAATCACTCTCCATGGGTAGGAGCGAGCTTTTGGATGTGAGAAGGCCAGTGATTAATGACAGAGACCGGTCTCCCAGGAAATGTGTCGGTCAAGTGACAGACGGTCTTCAAACCAGGGAGTAAGCTGGTCTGGTCACCAGGCAACTTCTGAAGTGAGTTATTTGCAGTCCAGTGGGGAGAAGGCAACAGCATTTATCATAGGGGAGAGAGGGTAGAGCACTTCACATCTTTGGTCCAAATGGTTGCAGCTGTAAACGGAGAGGAAGCAGCGTGGGAGATTTTGCCTGTGCGCTTTGTGGGTAAAGGAGGTTGTGGCAAGAAGCGCGTATCAGTTTCTGTCTGTAAACACTCTTCAGCTTGGGGCAGTGAGTAGAAAATATTAATCAGATGGCTCACTTGGGTGCAAGGGAGGTGAGGACATGGGCGTTCACGTTGATTTACATCTGGAAGCAAAGTTGTGCCCCTTGGGAAAGGAGATGCCCCTGAGGTGGACGCTTGCTGGAGGCGGCGTCCTTCACGTTTGATGTGGTCTCTGTGCTGCCCAGCAGTGTGCCGCCCTGCTTGCTGCCCAGGCCCCAGTCTTCCTAGCTTATTGGAAGATTTTTTGGCTTCAGTCTCTTGTCGGCGGACCCTTGGTGAAGGTGAGACTGGGAGCGCCCAGCGACTGTCCAGGCCAAGTTTTCAACTTCTCAGTAGTTTTCCTTTCTCATTTTAAAACAAAGCATCAGCTACAACACAGTCCTTTCCCCAAGGCTGAGAGAGTTTGCCGTTCTCTGAGTAGAGGTGTTTAGTGGGGACTGGGGCAGGGCCCACTTCCTGGGGCATACCAGAATCTCAAGTGAGGCAGTTGTGTTTTGCACAGTGGTGGTGTAACTTGGGGAAAAGTACTTAGAATTTTGTACAGAAAATAAAGTCTTTAAGTTTTTATACAATACAGACAAAATCCAATTGGCAGATGGATCATAGACTTTCAGAGGCTGAGAAATGGTATAATAAAAGTAACTTGGAAGGCTGGGGCGGTGGCTCAGCGGTGGGAGCGCTTGCCTGGTATGTGCGAGGACCCGGGTTCAGACCCCAGCACCACACACAGCTAAGTGTTGGAGCGACAAAGGCCAGATGAAAAACTAAATAAAATTGGTTCTCTCTCTCTCATTCTGTCCCTCTCCAAAAAAAAAGAAAAAGAAACTCGTAGTTCAGAAAATGTATATTATTGTTATTTTTGGAGAGAGAAAATCAATTTTATGTATTTTTCACCTGGCCTTTGTTTCTTTGACACTTAGCCGTATATGCGGTGCTGGGATTTGAACCTGGGTCCTCATGCATGCCAGGCAAGCACTCCAAACGTGCTGAGCCACCACTCCAGCCCCCAGAAAATGTATATTAAAGGAGGAAAGAAAATCAGGCTCCCACCCAAAGAAAAAGCCTCGTTAGCATTTTTGTACATGGTTCCTCTCCAGGATTTAGGCAGTTTTTCTTCAGTTGAGGTTAAATTTTTATATTCACGTTTGCCACTGGGGTGGAATAGATATTTCCTCGTGTTCTGGACGCAGCGCAGCCCTGGTAATGGTTACAGAACGCCTGCTCAGCTCCCTGTTCAGAGGTTGATCCTGGGCTTGCACCCCTGCAGTGGGCAGCCAGCCCCAGCCTGGGGACTGCTCTAGGGTGGATGCTAGGAGGAAAGGGGTGTTCTAAAAGCTTTTCATGACACCAGTGCCACTTCCTTTCTAAGAGAACTGTCACAACTGGCACTGTCACCACTGTGCCTTTTAGGTCATGCGTGCTTTTCCATTCGCCTTCTCTTCCCAGGAAGCTTTTTCTGTTCGTTTTAATTTTTGTCTGTGTTCCCTCCTACTTCTATTTCTTCATTTTTTCCATCATTGTTGTTTGAACCCAGGACCTTGTGCATGCGAAGCCAGCACTCTACCACCAAGCTACATCCCTAGCTCTTTTTATTTTATTTTTTGAGACAGGGCCTCACTTAAGTTGCTGAGTCTGACCTTGAACTTGTGATCCTCCTGCCTCGGCCTCCTGACGTGCTGGGGCTAGAGGCGTGTGCATTGTGCCTGGCTGCCTTTTCCTGCATGAGTACTTGGCAGGTAGTAGCATCTTGTCATGGGTGGCAGGGTGGGAGACAGAGTGTTCTGGTGTGTGGCAGATGGGGCATCCTGAACTGGGTAAAACATCTGGGCGCTTTGGGCATTGGCCTTCCCATCCTCGCAGCTGCTCAGGAATGCCGCCTCCTTCTCTACCCCAGGTAGAGTGGAGCTGACCCTGTCACCCCTCTTCCCTCGGGTACCTGGTGAGTGGCTACCAGCTTCCCCTAGCCCCCCACATGGCCCTGCTGTGTTCGCTGGGAACAGAGCTGCAGCGCCACGGCCCCTCCCTCGTAGCTGTCCCCTCTGCTTCTGGTCCTGGGATTGCGTTCTGTTTTGCTCTTCCGCTGCTTTTTGAGGCATTGCTAGTTCACATGTCACAATTTCCCAGCTTTAAGGCACAATACAGCTTTAGAGTTTTTTAGTGAATGTACAGAGTTGGGCAACCGTAACCACGACCCAGTTTCAGAACGTTCCCATCACCCTGAAATGATCCCTGCTTCTCTGCAGTTACTCTTCACCCCACCCCTGCGCCGGGCAACCTGTCTGGTCGTTTCACATACGTGGAATTGTGCAAATTATTATTATTATTATTTTTTAAGAAACTGATTCTGAAAGTAATGTTGGAAAACATCTGCAAGCATGGGAACTAAATTGCCACTGGTGGCCACCTTCGGGACCTCTCGGGGGATGGGGTTTAGGGGCTTTTCATTTTTCTGTCATGCCTGACTTTTACATAGGGCATGCATTACTGTATAATCAGGGAGAGAAGGAGGGTGAAAGGGGAAAGCACGTGTTTTACTAGTGGAAATCATGCTAAAAAGTATAAAGAGAATATAAAAACATGTCACCCCGAGAATAGAAAAATAAGTCACCCCGAATTCCCCTCATGGATAAAACCACTTTCGCTTTTTCGTGGTTCCCCAGGCTTCTCTGAGCCTCCGTCGAAAGCGGCTTTCGTACTTCAGAGTCGCCTCTGCTTCCTAGTGCATCACACGCAGTCTTCTGCAAGCTCCTGCTGGTGGTTGCGCAGGGCTGGATTTTATGGTCGAGGGGCAGTGCGCAGCGTTGGGCAGCGGTGGTTTTCTCTCCTCGCTGTCGTAAATAATGCTCAAAGCTGTGTGCGAGACCTTTGCAGAGTTCCTGGGGCAAAGAGTTTGGGCCATTGAAAACATTTTTTTCCTCTCCCAATTTGGGATGTTTTGCAAAATTGCTTTCTCGATACCTTGTCTGAATCCTGTCTGCTCCTTGACATGACTTGTTTTGGCCCCAGGGTTGGATCGGGATTCCCTGAGGTGGCTGTGTTCTGTCGAGGTACAGAGTGGAGAGTGAGGGCGTCAGCAGAAGAGCCAGGTCAGGGGTCCGGAGGATGAAGGTGCCCTTAGGAGCCCTCGTGGAGTTGACTGTCATAGTACTTAGAGTTTGTGTTCCACGGGGCTTAGGCACACTGCGTTTTTTGTAATTGATCCCTTCATAGTCGTCATTAGTTTCCGGTAAAGTGTTGTTTGTGTGGGTGAGAGGGTATTTGGTTGGCGTAAGAGGGTCGGTACAGAGAGATGTTGATCGGATTTAATCCAGAGTTGTCATCAAGTCGGGGAGGCAGCAGCGAGAGTTCTGTGACACTTAGGTGCTGGGCAGCTGAGGGAACTTGCTCTTGCCTTTTCCACGGGAGACTCTCCTGCTGAAGTCGGTTGAGGATAAAAACCTGAACAGTTTGTAACCTGGGATGTTCAGGGGACTAGGGAGGGGGTCTTTGAACCCACTATTTATGCTGACCTTTGTGTGTCCTTTCTTTTCTCTGGGGAGAGGGACCGTACCCCTAGAGTGCCCTAGAGTGACGCACACTTGCCACATCTGTCACCGTAGGCCTGACCTTGATTGGAGGTGCTCAGTGTCTCACCACAAGTATCATGTGAAGCCAGGTGCCGTGGCCCATGCCTGCGATCCCAGCTACTCCAGAGGCTGAGGCAGGAGGGTCTCAAGTTTGAGGCCAGCCTCAGCAACTTAGAGCAAGACACTGTCTCAAGATAAAGTACTATTATTAAGTAATTATTTGCGCTTTGGCTCATGCGGTTTTGCAAGGAAACTCTGGACTTCAGACTTCCCTGAGCAGCCTTGTATCTCCTTAAAGCAGAGCCCTAAGAGAGGTGCTGTCACAGTGTCATTATTTTAAAATACGGAATGGAACTGGGTACAGTGGCTCACCCCCGTTATCCCAATGACTCAGGAGGCTGAGGCAGGAGGATCATGAGTTCAAAGCCAGCCTCAGCAACTTAGCAAGGCCCCGTCTGAAAATAAAAATATAAAAAGGGCTGGGGATGTGGCTCAGTGGTAAAGTATCCCGGGTTCATTTTTCAATACCCAAAAAAAAAAAAAAAAAGGAATTTTAAGAATCCTTTGGTAGAAATAAGGCATGCTCACTGTGGAGAAGGATACAATCATATTAAATGGTTGTGTGTGAGGAGGGAGGGGAAGAGAAATGTGTGAAATGAAGTCAGTTGTACATTCTGCAAGTTCCCCCCTTCTGGATGCTGATAGAATGAATGCTAAGAGTGACGCCCCCTTGAGTTTGCCCTGCACCAGGGGCTCTGTTCATGTGTGTGGAAGGCTGCCATTTGAAACGGAAGCAGGGGCCTTTGCTAAACTGCCCCAGCTGGAGACTCCTTTGCTGAGTTTTTGCAGGAGTCCAAGACACGAAAGCTTCCCAAGGGAAAGGGTTGGCTGAGTTTGGAGGACCCTGTGTTGTTTTAGGCTGGTGCAAGCCTGCACCTGTTAGGGTCCTCCCTCCGCCACCCCAGGGTCCTCCCTCCGCCACCCCAGGGCATTCCTGGACTTCCAGTGGGGGAAGTTGTAGCCTGGGGTGCAATAGGTTTCCACTCCTCCAGCCCCAGCACCCACAGCAGCCGGCCTAGCTGGCAGCCAGGGCTTAGTACGAGGGAATGTTGTCCGATTAAATTTTTGAAGCTTTTTTTTTGGGCTGAGGGTGTAGCTCAGGGACAGCTTCTTTGTGTTCTGTCTCCATCACTGTGCAACAAGCAAACAAGGACCCCCGCTTCCATCATGGTCATTTCAAGCATATGATATAGTCAGTCTCCATTTATCCACTGCCCCAGAATTACTCTCCATGGCCAGCCGTGCTCGTCTGTGTCCTGTCCACCCTCCCCGGCCTGAACGAGCTTGAATCATCTGGTTTGATTTTAGTGAGCAACCTGAGTTTCTCCAGTCTGAGAACAGGAGTCTCCTCACACGACTGAGGACTGAGCAACAGTACTGAGTGCTGGCTTTGTTTTGTGAAAATTCATCAGTTTAAAAATTATGATTAAAAAAATAGGGCTATTATACTTGGGAATCACAAAATTTAAAGCTACCAAAGCCCCCTTGTGTTTCCTGTGCTTTTGAGCACGTTGGTGTGGCTGTTTTCTGCCTTGTGCCTAGGGCCCCCAGTGAGTCAGCCCTCACCCAGCACTATCTGGGGACGGCGGAAGTGGTGCTCTCTGCAGCTCTAGAGTTCTGGGCCCTGGGAGCCACTCGGTGTGTGTTGTGCGGAAGGGGTGAACCTCCCCATGGCAGTCCCCCAGTTGGCCCGTTCTTCTGCATAGTCGGTGCTCAGCGAGTGAGGTTGCTACGTGTGCTGTGTCCACCCTCGCTGTACCAACAGGGCCTTCCCTTTCTGCTGTTGAGACTCGCCCATGCTGGGCTGGCCGCAGAGCTGGATCCCAAGAAAAGTCCATAATCGGAAGACTTCCTGAGGTGCTCAGGCCACCAGTGTCGCTCTGTGCCCTCTTCCTGCAGGCTGTAACTGGGACCCGAGCTGCATAGGCAAGAAATGCTGGGCACACTAATTAGGATTCACTGTTTTCTAAATTTATTTATTTATTTTGAACAGAGAGAGAAAGAGAGAATTAATTTTATATATTCTTCCATCTGGCGTTTGTTGCTCTGACTCTTAGTTGTGTACGTGGTGCTGGGGCTTGAACCTGGGTCCTCACACATGCCAGGTGAGTGCTTTACCGCTGAACCACTGCTCCAGCCCTGGGATTCACTGCTCTGAAAGCATTTTTGGCCCTGCTTATCATTACATCATGCATATCTTCTGATTTCATCGTTTTGAACACGTGACCTTTAAGTACAGAAGTGTTTCTCACAGGTGAGCCGGAGGAAGGTGCCATTCCCCCAGGGGACCTCTGTGGGGACATCTGCAGGTGTTTCTGCCATCCATTGGCATTGGACACAAACGCGGGCCTGGCAAAGTGGTAGCACCTGGCCTTAGGTCCAGGGTCGCCTTTCAGAGCAGTTGGCCTTAGGCTGGCTGAATTTTCCTTGCCTCAGGAGGGTTGGATTCAGCCACATGAAGAGCCGGTTGCTCTCCGGCTTGTCAGTGATGTGTGCTGTTCCACTTCAGCAGTGGGAAGAATCTGTGTCCTCTGCCCCCACCCGCCACACCTGCCGTGCTCTGGCCCTGTCCTGCTGGCTTCTGTCTGGACCAAGGATGTGGATGGCAGCTGGAGAAACTACTACAGAAGTGGACCGGGTGTTAGGAAGTTAGGACCTGATACCCTCAAAACCCAACACACGCACACACGCACACACACAACCAAACAAAACTCCGCGGACTGGATTTAGCAAGAGTAAGGTGTGGTTTTTGAAGTGAGTGGCACAGTACCTGGGGGCCAGGGGACTGACTCCGGAGCAGCCCGGTAGGGAGTAGCCTGAGTTTTGTTTGATGCTGGTGAGCTGCTGGCAGGGAGGCCTTTGGGGAATGCCATGTGGCAGAGAGCTGGCACATCTTGGGCACAGCTCTGAAGGTGGATGGCCAGTCAGCAGGTGAAGTTGCAGGAGGGAGGAGGAGCTGCTGAGCAGCCAGAGCTGCCAGGACAGGCTCTGGGCGTGGCCGCTCCCTTGGTGACAGTCAGCAGAGGCCGAGAGCCCAAGCTGCTAGGGTTTCGAAGGGGGAGTGGAAGTCCAGGGCCACAATACTCCGAGCCTCTGACTAGTTGACACCTGCCTTCTCCCCCATACAGATGCAGGCGTGCGTGGTTGTGTTCCACAGGAAGGGATGTGGTGTTGAAGGTGGCTTTCCATCGTCCTGTAAATGCAGGACGTGCAAGGAATGGGGCAGCCCTGCACTTCTCCAGGGAGCTTCGGGTTACCTTCCAGGAGGAGTATTGCTTCCTGCCTCTCGGAAGGGCCAGCAGGCTGCTTTGGCAGGCAGCAGCTCCTGTCCAGGATGTGCCACCACCCTCCGTACTGCCTTGAACTTTCGTGGCTGGGCTGGGACTCTGATTTTTACAAGATGCAGGAATGAATCCTGGCTGATGGGTAGAGCTGCTTTCCATCACTGATTGGTCACGGATTCCTACCCCTGCCCCTTGCTCTGGATTTAATCTTCTGTGAGAATGAACTAAGCCATTTTCCTTAGCCAGAGGACATCAGGGAAACCAAAAGAAAAGTGAGCAGCCCTTGCTGATGACCGTGAAGGCTGCCTGGGCCGCCCGCCACGGTATGGAGTCCCGCACTGTAGCTGTCCCCCCACCCTCTGGGCAGCACTCCTGAGCTGGAGAGCTGCAGTGCCCCTGTGGGCCCCTGGCATGGAACTTGGGTCCTGTGCTGAATCTCAGCTGGAAGCAGCACAGGAAACAGACAAGGTGGAGCAGATCCAGCACCACATACAAGCTGGTGGCTCCAGGGGCCATTTTGCAGGGTACTTTGAGGTGCACTTCTGCACCCAGATGCTTGGGAAAATCCTTCCACCCAGCATGCTCCAGTGGTTGCCTTAAGTTTATTTCCTGATTGAATTTTCTCATTAAGACCTGCTTTCCCAGAACCAGCAGGCAGCCGCACACTTTGAGGGCTGGAAGAGTGTGCCTGCATCCTGTTTTTTCTCCCAGCTCCGCAAGGTCTCATGGACACAGTGAGGCTGCATTCCCTCCTGCAGCACAGGTGGGCCATTAGTACTTTTGGTGATGGCCTGCAGCTTCCCGTGGCGGAACCCCTGCTCCCTAGCTTTCCAGCCTCTCCCTGCACAGCCATTCCAGCTGGCGGAGCTGTGACAAGGGTTTCCGTAAGCATTCCCACGATCCTTTAAGTGAGGAGCGTGACCTCGGAGCCATGTGCCCAGTCCCTCCCTGTCACAGAGGTGGTGGGAGGCAAGAACAATACTTGGATGGATGGATTCCCTGTCTGGGGCTCAGCCGGGAAGCTGAGTGTCTGTCGTTCCCTGGGGATCTGCGGGTTCGAAGGGGAGAGTGAGTTGATTTCCCCCTTCCTGGGAGAGGAAGGAGCCTAGCAGGACAGCCTCCTCTGCTTTTCTGAGCTCTCCCGCGGTGCCTTCCATTAGTTTTGGTCACGGGACTTACAAGCTAAGTACAAAACATTGGCCAACGAAAGCAGCGATGTTCTCTGTGTCGTGGGTTTTGAGACTGGCTTTGTGGAGGGCCTGGAGAACAGTTTCTTTGGTGTTCCTGGAGAAGCATTCCTGCATCTTGCTGCGACAGCTGGCGTGAGCCCCGCTGCCCAGGGTTCGTGTCCTGTGCCTTCAATTGCTCCTGTCCTCCGTACACACCTTTCGGACTGTGGAAGGAGCACTGCCGCTTCTCAGCCAGGCGACATTGATGGTACTGTGCCTTTCCCTTACTGGAAGGTATCCCACTCTGGTGCCTGTTGGGGAGCGTGTGTCCTGGGGCACTGTTGCGCACAGTGTGTGGTCTTGACCGTCACTTTGATCTTTTTGTGAGAAATGTGCTGACGGCAGTGGTTAGGGTGACAGCACCTGAGCCCTTGCCCCTCTCTTCCCCTTCTCCTGCTCCCAGGCAGGCCGTGAGGCCCTGTGGCATTTCTTGTATTCCTGGAAGGTCATGCTAACTCAAGGTCCCTTGTCACAGGACTGCTTGATTTAATGAAGCCTATCAGGCCATAGATTTATCTATCCACCATTAAATGAGAAAACGCCATTCTGAGAGACGGAACATCCGGGGTTATAGAGATGGCCGCGTGGCTGTGCCTGTTCCCACCATGGGGAGGCATCTCAGTCCACCCAGCCCTCCCTTGATGGGGCCATGGAGGACCCGGGCTCTGCATCCTGCGCTCAGCTGGTGCTCGCTGTCATGGCCGAGCACTGCCTCCTGGGGCTGGGCAGTTCAGAGAGGCTTGATTTTGAAATGTGGATCACATGTCCTGTTCCCTTTTTCCTGTTGACTTCACTGTACTATATGGAGCAATTACTGCGTCCCACCTGTGTGCTGCTCAGTCCTTATAACATAGCAGTGCAGGTCTGCTGGCCGTAACCTCATTGTACAGATGGGGAAACCAGAGGCTCAGTTTTGTGACTTGTCCAAGGTCCCACACCAGCGCCTGGTGGGATCAGGATTCTCGTACAGACCATCTTGCACACCTGTACTCCTGCACCTGTGGCTCAGCCCTGCACACGAGGATGCTAAGGAACCAACTGTTCTTTGGAGACTGCCACAAAGTGCCTCAGTCCTTAGGACGCTTGGAGCAGAGCAGGACGGCACAAGTGGCCTGACGACTGCTGGGCTGTGCAGAGGTCAGGCACAGAGGCTTTGGGGCAGAGATGCTTGCCTTTGAATCCAGCTCTGTCATTCTCTGTGCCTCAGTTTCCACATCCGAGACTAATATGAGCCATGTAGGGGCTCACACTCCCAGAATATGCTCTGCCACTGAACGACATCCGCAGGCCCAAGGCTCATTTTTGTTAAAGATGAAATGAGGGGCTGAGGGTACAGTCCAGTGGTGGAGCTTAGCAGGTGAGAGGCCCTGGACTTGATGCCCCGCCCTCAAACAAACAGAAAGGATTGAATGCAGTATGGGCACGCAGAGGACTTGGGACAGGGACTTCGGAGTTTGAGCTGGTGTTTCTGGTGCTGTGCCCTCGGCCGTGGTCAGCTGCCTTGGCTGCTCAGCCAGTGTTGCCAGCAGTGGCAGTGAGTTGTGCTCCAGGTCTGCAGAGGGTGATGTTGACCCTGGTGGTCATCAGCAGTGCTGTCCAGGGTCAGGTTCGGTTCCTGGTTTTTTTTTTTTTTTTTTTTTTTTTAAACAGAGGGGGACAGTGAGAGAGGGAGAATCAGTTTTACTCAGTTTTGTTGTTCTGAGACGTTGCTGTGTACGTGGTGCTGGGGTTTGAACTCGCATACTCGCGCGTGCCAGGCAAGCGCCATAACGGCTGAGCCACCACTCCAGCCCCTCCCACTGCTCCAGCCCCTCCCACCGCTCCAGCCCCTCCCACTGCTCCAGCCACTCCCACCGCTCCAGCCCCGTTCCTGGTTTTTAGAAGACTTTGGGACTGGGACCTGTTGCCTCCCTTCCTTTAGTTCTTTCTGCTCGTGGAGGACGCGGTCCTTGCCCAGCCAGCTCTCCTGAGACATGGCACCCAGGATTCAGCTGAGGATAGAAGAGAAGCGTTTGGAGCTTCTACACCTGCTTGGCAAGGTGTTCACCAGCTGTGAGGAAACTTGCCATTGGTGGAGGAGGAGTGTCCCCACTTAAAGATTGCTTCCGTCTAGCCAGAGAGAGCCCAGAAGAGTGGCCGTGACTGACTGGACCAGGCCTCTTTTGTGGCTCCCCACTGGCACACCTTCCAGTCGTGTCAACCAGTAACCGAGTGAGTTCTCTTTCCACGTGGGGCTGGGGGCTCCAGAGGATGCTCTTCATCGAGCACCTAGCGTCTTTCAGGACCTGGGCTGGTCTTTACGCGGTCGTTGATTGTGGTGGTTCCCAGTTCACAGATGAAGGTGAAAGATCTGTCCAGACCTCCACTGCTACGAAGTGGCAGGTGTGAGCTGGCAACCCTCATCTGACTTACAAGATCCTTTCTTCCCGTCGCAGACCTGCAGCGTGGTCTGTCTAGGTCTTGAAATCGAAGCTAGGAGATGGCATTTTTGGTGTCTCCCTGCCTGGTGGGTTTCGATATTAACTGAGAGAGGGGAGCATCATGACAGGTCTTGGGTTAAGTTTGCAGGTGTGCCACAGATTGGTAAAATGTTGCGTTGCACATTTCCATCACCAAAGTATATTAAGGCTTTAGTGATGTGTCTGGGGACATGGGTGACCACCAGCAGGATTCTGCTGTCCCCTACCAGGCAGCCCTTGTGG
This sequence comes from Aplodontia rufa, assembly GCA_004027875.1. Taxonomy (NCBI): domain Eukaryota; kingdom Metazoa; phylum Chordata; class Mammalia; order Rodentia; family Aplodontiidae; genus Aplodontia; species Aplodontia rufa. Next base: position 85,261 of record PVKS010002685.1, on the reverse strand, counting down.
CTGACAGTATAGTGTGATATCGTGATAGAGTTGCCCTTGAGGCAAAAGAGGCAGCAGACAGGGGTGAGCAGAGGCTCGGTTGAGTTTTCCAGCGTTCCTCATGCACAAGCATCTGAAGTGTAGGGCCCTAGGAGCCCAGGAGAGAAGTAACCAAGTGCAGGAGGATAGGAGGCGTCTGTAATCCAAAGCGCACAAGCATAGCTGTAGTTGACAACAATTAATTAAATATTTCAAAAGAGCTAATACAAAGGATTTTGAATATTCCCAACATGAAGGATTTCATTTATTTATATATATCCATCCACCCATTGGAGGTGATAGATTTGCCAATTATCCTGATTTGATTATTAACACATTTATACATGTATCGAAATGTCATACTGTACTTTATAAATATGTACAGTTACTGTGTTCCGGTTAAAATATTAAGCCAGCTGTGGTGGTATGTGCCTATAATCCTATTGCCTCAGGAGGCTGAGGCAGGAGGTTTGGGATTTCAAGGCCAGCCTAAGCAGCTTAGCAAGGCCCTAAGCAACTGAGACCCTGTCTCAAAATAAAATATATAAAAAGAGCTAGGGATGTGACTCAGTGGGTCACAATCCTTGGTACCAAAAATAAATGAATAAATACATTTTTTTTTAAGAGAGAGGGACAGTGAGTGAGAAAGAATCAATTTTTTATTTTAGTTTTTCATGTGACCTTTGTTGCTCTGAGACTTCGTTGTGTATGTGGTGCTGGGGTTTGAACTAGGGTCCTTGTGCATGCCAGGCAAGCGTCGTAACCGCTGAGCCACTGCTCTGGCCCAATAAACAATTTTTTTTTTTTTTAAAGCTGGGCACAGTGCCCCATGCTTATGATTCAGTAACTCAGGTTAAGGCAGGAAGACTGCAGTTTGTTTTTTTTTTAAAGAGAGAATGACAAAGAGAGAGAAACAGAGAGAATCAATTTTTATTGAGTTTTTCGCATGGTTTTCGTTGCTCTGACACTTAGTTGTGTACCTGGGTGCTGGGGTTTGAACCGTGTACTTGCGAGTGCCAGGCAAGCGCCGAAACCACCGAGCCACCGCTCCAGCCCCAAGGAAGATTGCAGTTTGGATGCCAACCTGGGCAACTTGGCGAGACCTTGTCTCCAAATAAAAAGGGCTGGAGAAATAGCTCAGTTGTGGAGCATCCAGGGTTCAAACCCCCAGAGCCACAAAAGAAGAGAGGAAAAAGCCAGTTGCTCCTTGCGCACAAGTCCTGAGTGCTTTTCCTCAACTCTCCTTTTGGATGTGAGTTAGAAGGCACCCTTGCCCCTTCTCAATAAAATACTTGGATTGATGAGGCTTTATTTCCCCCCAAAATCCATCCATCCTTCCTTTCCTCTTCTTGTTTTTTAAAGGTAGAATCAGTTTTATTTATTTTTTCATCTGGTTTTCATTGCTTGACACTTAGTTGTGTATGTGCTGCTGGGGTTTGAACCTGGGTCCTTGTGTTTGCCAGACGAGCACTTTAACTGCTGAGCCACCACATCAGCCCCTATTTATTTATTTACTTATAAAAGACAGGAGGGGGAAGAGAATCAGTTTTATTTTTTCATCTGGTCTTTGTTTCTCTGACACTTAGTTGTATATGTGCTGCTGGGGTTTGAACCTGGGTCCTTGCACATGGGAGGCAAGCGCTGTAACTGCTGAGCCACAGCTCTAGCTGCCCCTCCCCCCAAATCCTTTATAATCTTGCTGCTTTTCCATCAAGATTTGTCCATTTGTGCCATTGCTGGTGGACATGAGGTTTCCCCACCTTTGGAAGCCGTGCACAATGCTCAGATGTTACAGATTGCATCCTGGCCCATCTTGTCGGTCTGTTTGGGAGAAGGTTCGTTTGAGTTGGCTGCTTCTGATGTGAAGAGAGACTACTTTTCTTAGCCAGTGAACATGTAGACAGCATTTTCCCAAACTTATTACTTGGAGTACAGGAGCACTCTGCTTTGTCTTCAAGTGTTAATAAGGAAGGCTTCTTCTTGAATTTCTTGTGCCATCGAGGTGGACGTGGACAGCATGTATGGCATCCACTGACAACATCTTGGGACTGCCCCTAATTATGTGTCTAACTGCCAGTTGACAGAGTGGAGGGATTAGCTGCTTGTTACATGACACCAGCCAGGCTGATTGCAGAGGCAGCAGCTGTAGACATCTGTGAGACATTAGTGATCAGAGCATAGGTGATGGTGCCCTGCGGATCTTTGAAAGGGTCCAGGAAATCATCCAGTAGGGAATCTGTTGAAAAAATCTTCAGTTTCTGAGAAATCCACCTGTCAGTGGTAGTGCTCCAGAGTGACGGATTTCAGGATTCGGTGGTAGAAGGAATTGTCCATAATTTGCCTAGGAAATACTCCGTGCGCCCAATTTTGTGAACCAAGCAGGTTGTTCCCTGAAGATCACTGTGTTACGGTCTCTGGAGAATGTTTGGCGTGGAGGCCAGCCTGTATCCTCAGTGCTCTGGGGCAGGTCACCCGATCTGCCTGGGCTCTAGCGTGTGTACCTCTGAAACGGGTCCGGTAGCCACAGCTATTGCTTGGCTGTCCTTTAGCCGGGGCTGTGCAGGGCCCGGGCCTCGGTGGGCCTCGGCGGGCCTCGGCAGATGTTAGCTTCTTTCCCTTTGTCTTGAAAGTTGGCTTGCATTTTAGATACTTGGTATTCTTTTGAGAGGCATTCCACCAGGAAGTACATCCCAGCCCTTATTTTGAAACAGCTGAATTGCACAGCCTGACCTTGGACTTGCAATCTCCTATCTCAGACCCTCCTCCCCCGTGGTTGGGATTATGGGTATGTGCCACCTTGGTTTTGTCTTGTTTAAGGTACTGTGATTGAACCCAGGGGCACTTTACCACTGAGACACATTCCCAGTCCCTTTTATTTTTTATTTCAAGGCAAGGTCTAAGTGTTGAGGTTGGCCTTGAACTTGCAGTCGTCTTTCATGTTTTTTCATGGTGTGCCACCGTGCCTGGCCCTTGCTTGGCATTCTTACTCAATGAAGAAGCAAAGCATTTGAAAAATAAAATGATCTAGATGATGTGTGTGCACATGTGAGTTTTCTCCCCACTGGGGATGGAACCCAGGGCCTCGCGTATGCAATAGTTCAAGCTGTCACTCCCAGCTCCTATGTAATTAACTTAATACTGCAGTTGCTAATTCTAACAATGTAGAGTTTTATTCAGGATAGTATTTTTTTTAAAGAGATGGAAAGAGAATCAATTTTATTTATTCCTTTGGTTTCTGTTTCTCAGATATCTAGTTGTGTATGTGGTGCTGGGGTTTGAACCCAGGTCCTTGCGCATACCAGGCAAGCGCTTGAACCACTGAGCCACCACTCCAACCCCTCAAGGTAGTGTTTTTAGGAGGTAAACCCAGCTCCGTTTTAAATTTTGGCTTCTGATTGAACCATCAGCAGAGGGAATGCAGTCAGGTGTGTAGGCGCGGTTTGGTTTCTGGTCCTGATTCGCTTGCTCTTTAGTTGTATGACAGGTGTGATGAGTGTGGATAGGCAGGGCCTCAGATCTCCTCACTTAGTAGGTTTCTAAGCTCTCCTTCGGTGGAACGTTCCTGTCTGCAAGCCTTGGACAGGTGAGGGAGGAGGATGTTGCAGGAGAATGTGCTGCAGGTAAGCCCAGGGGCAGCGCAGAGGAATCTGCGGCGCCATCTGTGCAGCGCACAGACCCGGCTTTCCCTGCATAAGACCGCCCCACTGCCTTGGGTGTGACCAGCCACAGGAAACAGGCAGCAGTTGCCTATAGGTGCACCCCGGCTGGGGACTGCTTCAGAGCATAGCGTGGGTCAGAAGGCTGTCCGAGGTGCTGGTGGGGACGGATGGAGGTCGGAGGTGGAGCGTGGGAGGAAAGGGCACCTGCCGCACAGGGAGGAGGGGAAGAGGCACTGGCATGGCCGTCCCACCTCCGGGACTAGCCCCTTTCCACGGCGTTGGCTGTTCCACCCCGTTCTCTGCAGAGAAGCTGTTCCATGTCCTGCAGTTAGAGAACCAGGGCTGTAAACAGAAGCTCGGCTCCAGCTCTGGCGGGTGACTCATTTCGGATATTCCACTTCCTGAAGGGATGCGTAAGGGAAAATCCTCCAGCGGCCGCTGTGGGGCTGACGCGGAGCCCGTGCGTAGGTTGCTAAGTGTCTCCTGGCACAAACTTGCCAGGGAGAGGCACGTGGTAATCCAGGCCACTTGGGTACTCTCCTGGACTATCTCATTTGTCTAGTTCCAATGGCCTCAGGTGGGGTGGGGACATAAGGGGAAGGCTCAGTGGTGGAGCTATTCCTGGAGGTGTCCTAGGCTGGGAAAATGGATCCAGGAGCTTCAGAAAGCAGTCAAACAAGATTTCCTGGGGAGCAATGAGTTGGCTCTTGCAGCCCCTGCCCTTCCTCTCTTTTTGCCTTTCAGGGAGCTTGGGTCCCACACTCCATGGCCCGCAGGGGGAGTCTTGTGGGCAGTGGCCCGCCTTTGCTGGTGCTTAATGACAGGAAACTGAAATAGCACCCCGCCTACCTTTCTAGAGACTGCTGGCAGCCCGAGTGGAAAACCTGTGTCAGGTGGGGAAAGTGAGGGAGCAGTGGGCCCTTGAGCACCCAGAGAATGCCCATAGAAGGCCAGGCGGCAGGCAGGTGCCCTGACAGTGGCCCCACCAGGTGGGGTGTTGTCAAGAAAGCTGAGGGTGAAGGGACCAAGAGGCAACTTGCTGACTTCCACCCTACGGGTCATATGGAAAGTAGAAGTGATTATTGTGTCTCTGCCTTTAGAATCTTAGATTTCTTTGACATAAAGATGAAAAAATGTGCGCGCGCACACCAGTGTGAATTCTTGGTCAAGGGACTTACAGACTGTGGACCAAGGAGTCTGGACCCACGTTAAGAGCCTGATTCATTTCAGCTCTGTGTTTCTTGTTTACAGCAGCAGTGCATTTCTAAGTTTCCGGGTTCCCAGCCTATAGCTGATTAGAAGCAACATTAGAAGCTGATTAGATGAGGAAGTGTAGTTCACACAGCCCATTGGAAGTAGAGAAAAAATTTAAAAACATTTCAGGAGTGGGTGCTCATGTGGTATCTTTGAGCCAAGGAGAAATGGTTGGTTATATTCAGTGCACTTTTCATTTGCATATAAAAACACGGAAGCTCTAATACATTTTAAAGAGCTTGCTGTCTCAGGATTTTTTAAAAAGTGAGTGCATTGGGTATCTGGAGCAGCCACTGGCCAGAGCGGCCCTGTCTTCCTTGGTCAGGGAAGGACTGGGATGCTGGCTGTCCAAGTGTGGAATGAGCGTGGCAGGAGCGTGGCAGAGTTGTTCTTTCCCTGCTCTTTTCTGGCTCATCTTCCTTGGGCCATCTGCTCGTTGCAGGCAAGAACTGGGTCTGCTGACCCGGCTGTGCCTGCCCAGTACCCTCCCAGTTGGCCACTGGGTGAATCCAGAGAGAGACAGCAGAGCATGTGCTAGGAAGCCTCGTCGCCAGGGCCAGGCCAGAGGCTGTTCTTGCCAGGTCTGGTGACGTTCAGAACTTCTCTGCACTTGTTATTCATTGTAAAATGAGGGGACAGGACCGAGATGAACTTGAATGACCCATTTAGATCTACTTGCTGTGATCCTGACAAGACCGTTTAAAAGAAAGAATTGTAAAGGAGTTGGTTTCTTGGGGATCAAAGTGACATTGACACAGCCACTAAGCTGGTCACTCCACAATGGTTCATTTTCCCCCCTACGTAAGGTAGGAGTTTGCTTCCGGTACACCTGGTTGGTGGGCCATTCACAGACCTGGGCTCCTTCCCCGACGAGGCTGCACCACCTCCTCGGCCTGTCCCCATCTGCACAGTCGCAGCTGGGACTAACAGGGTCTGTTTTGTGTCTGATTTCTCTTTCACCCTCAGTGTTGAAGGACGACATGACCCAGCCATGTTCACACACAGCAGAGCTAAAAGGTTAAGCGAGGCTGCGGGCGCCGTGGCCCCTGGATGTCCAGGACGTTCTGTGTGACTTTGGCTTGCTGGAGGGTTCCCGTGGGAATGGAAGTCATCCAGAGTGCGGGCACTTGTGTGTCCCTCCCAAGGGCATTCAGTCAGTGGAAGGACTTTATTTTTATTAGTATAAAACGTGCACTTTTTCTGGAATGGCCTGAAGAGGAGTCGTGGCTGGGCTTGTCCTTGATTCTTTCCCCAAGTAGTCCTCAGCACACATTGTTCCTAAGCCACAAGGCAGAAAACGGGTTGACCTTTAGACAGTAACTTGCTGGGTCACAGACTATCTGAGACAAACCATGGCTGAGCTAGACAGACGGGCTGCAGTGGAGTTTACCTTCCTGCGGTCTGGGAAGTCGGAATCTGCTAAGCGCTCGGGAATGTAAACGTGCAGAGGCCCTGGCGAACTTGAGCACAAGCTTTGCAGGCCCGAGGCGTGGCTGCATCGCAGGGTTGTTTATGTGTGGGAGATGCTGGGAAATTCAGATCTGCCCTAACCAGTCGCGGGGCAGCCAGGCAGGACTGCTGCTTGGAAATACTAGCAGGGTGAGTTACTGCCTGTCCTTGAAATTACAAACACTGTGTTTTAAAAGGAAAGACATGAACCACATGCACCCTGGGGCTGCGCCATCCTCCAACAGGTGGCCTCCCATTTCTAGGAAGAGTCCTCCCCTCCATTTCCCCTTCATCTCTCTGACTCCCTGCTCCCACCTGCCCCAAGGTTACCCCAGGAATCCTTCTGTGCCAGTCACTGTTGCCATCTAACAGAATCACCCCAAGAGCTCGTGACCTCAAGGACAAGGATGTTTTCATTGCCTCCATTAGTTCCCATGGACCAGGGGTTCAGGAGGGCCCTGGCCGGGTGGCTCTGACTTAGAGTCTAGTGCTGGAACAGTGGCAGCCTGCAGCACCTGGGGGCTCACAAGTGCGTCTTCCTTCCAAGATCTCAGGGTTTCTTCACGCAGCCTTGAAGAAGGCTAGGTTGGCACCCCAGCACTTTTGCCCAGCAGCCCAGGTGAAGCTGTAGCTCTTACACACAGGGCCTGGCCGCAGGCACAGAGTACCAGTCCTGCCGTGCTGTTGATAAAACGGTCACAGGAGCCCCTTCCCCCAGTGCTGAGAGCTGGGGATGAAGACATCCCCCACCCCAGGATTATCAAGAGGAGCACTTGTGATGGGGGTCCAGTTGTGGCATTGTTAGAAAATACAGTCTGCTTTGTCCTTGAAGACACGGTGTTCCTTCCTTCCTCCCAAGCCCTCATAGGAAAGTGGATCTTAAAGTTGAAAAGGACCCGGTTCAAACCCCAGCAGCACATAAACTAAGTGTCAGAGAAGCAATAACCAGATGAAGCAATAAAATCGATTGATTCTCTCTCTCTCTCTCTCTCTCTTTTTATTTAAGACTGTGAGAGACAGAATCAGTTTTATATGATTTTTCATGTGGCTTTCGTTGCTCCAACACTTCATCGTGTACATGGTGCTGGGGTTTGAACCTGGGTCCTCGCGCACCCCAGGTAAGCACCGTAACTGCTGAGCCATAGCTTCAGCCCCTTCTCTCTTTACAAAAAGAGAAAGGGTGGAAAAGGCCAAAGAGCATGGTGCTGAAACCTCAGCTATGCAGTAGGCAAGAGGAAAGCCGGTCCAGCAGGTGGTGTGCTCCGGCTTTCCTTTCCTCTCCTTGAGAAATCTGAGCTTCCCTGTCCCGCTCGCTGTGGGTGCCTGTACTCCAGTGCTTATCAGCGGATGATGCGTTTGCCCCCTTAAACCTGAGCTCCTCGCAGCCAGGGGGTCTTCTGCCTTTGCACCCCTACCAGAATGGGTTTACTTGCTAATGGTTTCTTAGGGGATTTGGCCTGCCAACTTGGTTTTGCCGGCCTGGGTTTGCCTGGGTCTGCCGGCTGCAGGTGGCTTGGCAGCTCTGTCCAGCATCTGAATTCTTCAGGTAGTTTAGACTGCATCGCTTTTTAGTTTTGTTCTAAAAAATGTTCCAGTTCGTGTTGCAACTTTGTGCTTAAGTCATGAAAGCCAGCAGAACAGAGTGTTCCCACGTGTGTGTGCACTCAGAAAGGCAAAGGTGGGTGACCAGACCCCTGCCCGTGCATGGCCTCTGTCGTGGGCTCGTCCCTTGAGTTTCTCTCACTGCTTTTGACCACATCGTAAGCTCCAGGGACTTCACATTCCCCACTCAGCACCAAAAATAGTGCTCATTACCTAGGACACACTCAATAAATAATTATTGAATGACTAATTGAACAGACAGAGAATTCCGGAGGGTGGAGTGAAATGCTCAGTCCTTTATTTTTCAACACAGAACGCCACCAGTAGGAGGTGGAAGCACAGGAAGGAGGTGTGTGAGAGCAGTTAACATTTTGAAGCTGTCCTCATCTAGGGGTGACAGTTTGCAAAGTAAATAGGAGGCTGGTTAAGAGCAGAGTGGGGAAGTAACCCTAGGAAAGCAATGCAGGTGTCAGTGGGTACATTCCCAGCCGCACCCTTCTCCGTGCCTGTCCATAGCGCATGGCCGGGGTTATTTGCTGTTTTCTGACTGGTGGCACCTGGAGGGCCAGGACTCATTTTCCTGCAGTAGACCAAGTTCAGGACGCGGCAGTGCATGCCAGGTGGTTGAATTGTAACCTGGCCTGCGGGGGCTGAATCCAGAATGGTGGTTCTGTTGAAGGGCTGATGTTTTTAGCAGTGTGACTCTGCGGGGCAGGTGTGACCCAGGGCAGGTACATTTGCACTTTGGTAAGATAGAGGGCATTGCCCATCAGGAAGGACCTTAGAGGCCATGCAATCCAAATTCCAGGCCTCACTGTTAAGTGAGCAGCCCACGACACAGGGACAACTAGTGGCAAGAAGGCCCCCCAACCCTGGACTTACCCTGAATCCTGTCCTCACTTGCTCTTGGTTGTATTTTGTTCCAGTACCTTTGAAACTACTTAGGTATCTGATAACAACATAGGAACATGCTAGCATGAGTTTTTAAGCATCATGATATAATAAATACCCTTAATCTTACCATTCCAAGTAAGACCTGGAGGTGTCAACCTTTGTCTTCCCCTGGTGGCTTCCCTGGTGACTTCTCACTCTTCTGAATTTATTTTTCATTCATTTGGCTTAGTTTAAAATGGAAGAAAAGCTCTGCTCTATTGGTTTAAAATGCACTTGCACACATGCATGTGTCTGTCCTAGTAGCAGATCACTGTTCTTATTTCTGAGCCATGTAAAGGTGGTGGCATCCTAGGCAGTCCCCTGGGGCCCCTCACCGTCGTGTCCCCAGGGTCGCGGTGTCATGGCCTGTAGCGCAGGGCAGCTGTGTTTTCTCCATTCTCCTTGTGCTGCTTCCTGTTGGACCCGTAGGTTTTGGGATGAGTCCCAGGCGAGTGGGTGCAGTTAGCTCTGATTTTAACTTTTTACAAGCTGTCACTAAGCTTTCCCAAGTTGCCTCACTTACGGGAAGCATTTAGTCATTTCCTAATTTAATGATAGTTAAACATCCTTAGCCCTAGAAATTTGTTGTGAAACATCTCCAATTAAGATTAATTGGGATGAGTGCAAAACATGAGCTGGATGGTTTTGCGGAAGTGCTTTGGTGCCACCAGCTCGGAGCAGCCAGACCGCAGGAGGGAGGCCTTTTAGCCAGCACCTGGGGTGAGGGTGTGTCAGAGGCTCCCCCGGAGAGGATTAGAACTCGCTCAAGTTGTGTCTTTTCTCTTCCTGGAGAACACTGCTCCATTCTGGTTAATCCCTTCTGAATCCCAACATGTTCCCGGGATTACAGTTTCAAGTTAGCTGGGCTTGCTTCTAAGCTTGCTTTCAATTCAGAGTGAGGTTGCCTGCTTATTTTCCAAAAATCCAGAAGTTTTTAGGGCTTCTGAGTGGTGTATGAATCAGAATTGTTGTGAAAGGTCTCTCTGCCTGTGTGTTTCTGGAGAACACACAGAAGTCCCCAACTCCCCACAAAAGAAACTGATTATTTTTGGACTAGGGTGTTCCAGTGTTGACTCCATTAACATTCAGGCCAGGAAAATCTTTGTTAAGAGGAGTCCTGCACATGGTTGAGTGTTTAGAGCATCCCTGCCCCTACTCATTAAATGCTGGCAGCTTCGCCTTCCCCAGCTGTGACGGCCAATAATGTCTCCATACATGGTCACATGTCTTCTGGCAGGGGGTTGGATGGAGGTGTGTGCGCCTGGGAAAAATCATCCCCAGTTGGGAAGTGCTAGTTTACAGCTTTTACCAAGTTCCACGTGACTCACTGAGGGTTTTCTTTCTTGCACGGGCAAGATAACATCGAGCCATCTGAGGAGTTTGAACGCCTACCCCTAGTGTAAGGCCACAGGAAAGATCAAGCTAGGGTTGAATGTGCAGGGGGGTGGGGGTGCTATAAAGTCTATATGTTTAAAAGTCTTTTTAAATCTTTAAAACCTGTACATATGTTTACATCCGACACACCAGTCATCAGCCACATGCTAAGATGTGTTACACATTCCACGTGAATTACCCGTCATTGTAGCACTCCGCGAGAGGATTATCTCTGGGCAGAGGCTGGTGGAGGGTAACAAACTCGCCCAAGGTTGCAGGTTAGTGGGTGCAGCCCTGGGAGCTGCGTGTGTCTCTAGACTCAGGTCAGCTCCTCTGTGTCGATGCTGGACGTAGGGGTAAAATTTCTTCCTATGCCATGGGCCAGCCGGTGTCTCCCTGGCCTCGGCGGACACGTGCTGGCCTAGAGGTGTATTGCCCACACAGGGCCTGAGTGCTTGGTCATGCGGAGCGGGTTGCTTTGTTTTCTTTCCTGTTTTGCAGAATAGCCAGATTGTTGTGTGTCCTAGAGTAAAGTGTCGCTGATAACCACCTTGAGCAAAGCAGCTTTTTTTTTTTTTTAACCAGCCTGATGCATATGCCGTACCAATATTTGAAAACACAGTTGCCCCAGTGAGCGATGCGTTGTCTTGGGTGGATGTACAGTGGGTCCTTGCCCCACGACTGCTGATGATCAGTACACCTTGGTGTGGCTTGTATTTAATTACAGCCAAATGTGGCATTTTGAGGATGACTTTGTGTTTTTTATGAGAAACTTTAGTTTATTGATTTAGGTCTTTCAAAAAGTCCTGAAATTAGTCTGAATAAAGCAGGTTCCAGGTACAAACCAGATAGTGCATCTCTCACTGGCAGTGTTGGGGACTGTCTGACTTGTTGTCACCTGCATTTATTTACCTGGCCCAGGTGATCATCATCATCATCATCATCTCCTCCTCCTCCTCTTCCTCCTCCTCCTCCTCCTTCTCCTCCTCCTTCTCCTTCTCTTCCTCCCTCTTCCTCCTTCTCCTCTTCCTCCCTCTTCTTCTTCTTCTTCTTTTTTTAATGTTTAGGAATTGACCACTGAACTGCATCCCAAGCCCTTTTTATTTTTTATTTTGAGACAGGGTCTCCCTAAGTTGCTGAGGGTCTCTTTATTTAGAAGGAGAGTGAGAGAGAGACGGAGAGAATCCATTTTTATTGAGTTTTTCACATGGCTTTTGTTGCTCTAACACCTAGTTGTGTACATGGGTGCTGGTGTTTGAACCCCTGTACTTATGCATGCTGGGCAAGCACCATAACCGCTGAGTCACTGCTCCAGCCCCCACTAAGAGTCTCTTTAAATTGTTGAAACTGGCCTTGAACCTGTGATCCTCCTGCCTCAGCCTCCCTAGCTGCTGGGATTACAGGCATGTGCCATTGTGCTGGGCATCTTATTTCTCTTGCTCCTCCTGGGGTCTAGGCTTCTCCACCACTGAATTTACTTTGCATTTCTTCACCGGTCATTTCTCCACTCAGCTCCTCCCTCCCTTCTCTTCCTTTCCTTTGTTATTTTGTATGTACTCATAGTGGCTCTCGTGTTTGCAGCATAAATGTTAAATGAGGAAGTTATTATGAAACGTCCCGTGCACAGCTTTGGAAGGGCATTCCATAAGCACAAGTACTTCCTGCCCATCCCGCAGTCTCCCAGGGCAGCCGTGGCTAGTTCATGGCACTTGTCCACTCGGTCAGTGAGTGTGAGCTCTTGATGTAGCCTGCTTCAGATCTAGTCCAGTGTGCGCAAGGCCTGGGAAGATTCACCAAGCTTTGGCTGAATGAATGAAGCATTTTACCCTCTTTATGTCTCTGGCCACTGGTTCCTTGCCTGGTTTCTTCTTTGGCTTAGGCCTCAGAAACCCAGACATGGCTCATATCTGGGTTGCAGGCAAGGGTAAACCTAGTCTGTGACCTGCCCTACTCTCCACAGAACCAGCTGGGAGCTGCAGGTGCCAGGTCTGCTGAGATGTTGGAGAGCCCATGGGGACCTTCTGACCTCTCCAGCCCGCTTCCACTTCCTGCAGGATCTTGGGCATAGAGGCTGTATGGGAAGGGGGCAGACAGCCTGCAGAGCATCTCCTCCAGCTGCCGGCTCAGAGCCAGGCCATCTCGGGCTCTTTAGGTCTTAGATATGCCTGGGCAAGCACCAACTGGAATAATGCTTTTTAGGAGTTCTTGGTACTGGCAAAAATGACTTAGTGCTTTGCTTTCTGTCTCCACAGAGTGATCAGCAGCTGGACTGTGCCTTGGACCTAATGAGGCGCCTGCCTCCACAGCAGATCGAGAAAAACCTCAGTGACCTGATCGACCTGGTACGTGCCTTCTTCACATGGTTTCATTTGAGGCTGTAGCTCGTAATTGCTTGCTTTGTGTGGCTCTTCCCATGCGGAATTCAAAACACAGGAAACCCTTTCTCTCCTGACAATACCACTGGGCTCCCAAATCCTTCCGGACAGAGAGAAGATGAGTTTCATATGGTCGTCTTTCTTTGAGACCATCTGTCGATAAAGCCCATGATAAGTGTTCTCGAGCGCATCACAGTCTGGCCCCTCCCCCAGCTGCCTGTCTTCAGTTTCTAGAAGCTTGCATTTGGGCACCCTGCAGAAGAGACTGCAGGCCCAGCAAGGCAGCTGTGGCAGGTGCAGCGTGTCAGCCTGTGCCTTCGGTGTCTGCCCTGTAAGGTGCCGCACAGGCCTCACTCCTAACCAAGAGTTTAGCACATCTATTTGCTTTTTTTTGTTTTTGTTTTTTGTTTTTTAAAGAGAGGGACAATGAGAGAGAGAGAAAGACAGAATCAATTTTATTTAGTTATTCATTCATGGACTTTCACTGATCAGACACTTCATTGTGTACATGGTGCTGGGATTTGAACCTGTGTACTCATGCATGCCAGGCAAGTGCTGTAACCGCTGAGCTACCGCTCCAGCCCCCAGCACATCTATTTGTAAAGTATTCAGTCCATCTTGAAGTTTTTTTAATAGAGTGATTAACCTCAAGATGATGCCTCAGATAAACTGGTACTGTGATATTAGTTGAAAATGCTGGAATATTAGGAAAAACATCTCTAAGGAAGAATTGAAGAGAAATAAAATGAAATGAAGTCAGAGAGGCCAAACAACCCACCGGGACCCCTTAGCTCTGGGCTATGGGCTCGTCTGGAAGCCAAATTTGCTCTTCTTTCCCCTGCATCCCATGTGTTCCTGGGTGTGGTCATCAGTTGCCAAATGTAGCTCATCGGTGATATATCTTAAAATAGAGGATCGAAAACTTGTTCATCTGCTGTAGTGCTTTATTTAATTCCATTGCATGAATTCAGCACAGTTTTAGTGGAGAACAATGTAGTAGAATATTGGTGGCATTCACAGATACAGCTCCATCACGGTGTGGAAGGTCCACGGTGCCGCTACCGTAAATTCACAGATACAGCTCCATCGCGGTTGGAAGGTCCACGATGCCGCTACCGTAAATTCATAGGTACAGCTCCTTCACGGTGTGGAAGGTCCACGGTGTGGAAGGTCCACGGTGCCACTACCGTAAATTCACAGATACAGCTCCATCACAGTGTGGAAGGTCCAGGATGCCACTACTGTAATTTACAGCAACACTGGTTCCCAGGCGAGAGGCAGGTGTGTGGCCGTTTTTGGAAGAACCTGTGAACTTGGTATAGTTCATGCGTAGATAGACCTCTGGATTGTGGCCCTGCTGAGAAAGTCAGCTGCAGGGGTCTAGGCTGGAACTAAACAGAACGTAGGTGTAAATGACAGCTCCAGGCCAGACAGGTGCACCTTGCAGAGGAGTATTGAAGGACAGAAGATTGAATCTTGATTCAAATGAACTGCTGTATGTCCAGGACCAGGCACCCCAGACCACATTGACAGGATAGTAGGGGAAATCAGACCTAGAAAAGGATGGCAGCGTCGGGCACAGGCCGCATTTGGAAGGGAACCGCTCAGCTCGGACTCCTGTGCCCTGTTGGGAGTGTGGTCTCCGCACTCGTCTCAGATTTTTCTGCAGCCACACCTTTGATCTTTACGTGAAATGCCTGTTGGAGTGTCGGGTCTGCTGATGAGTAGAAGCTGGCCCTGAGCATGTACAACGTGAAGCGCCCAGGGCAGTGTGGGCCCAGGGGTTTCGAGGAGCCGGTCTTTGTTGAGAAATAATGAAATGTCAAGTTGGTGGGTAGGCAGTGTCCTTGGAAATCAGAAGGGGCCTGATGTAGTAACAATTACCCCATAATCACTTCTGAGCTTGATGTGCTGTGCTGTGTGCTGATTCACCCTCCTGGCTTCCTGTAACTCCACAGTCCCATGAGGTAGCACTGCAGTGCGTAGTCGGGAAAGTACTACATCTCCCTTCTTCTTGGTCAGAGTCTGGCTGGCCTGCGTGGAAGAGGGGGTCAGAGGTGAAGGTGGTCTGTTCGGCTGCACGGCTTCCCTTTCCTTTTGAACTTGGGTGAGCATGTGCTTGGCTGAGTTTCAGTTTCATTTGCAGTTTGGTTATTACTGGATTTTAGAAATAAACCCTGCATAGGCCTGAGAAAGAATAATCATGTTTTCCTCCATGGACTCATGTTGACCAGGCTGTTTTGTTCATAGGCAACTGAAGCTTGTGCTCCTCAGCTGTGCATTTTCTCCAGGACTCCTCCGTATTCTGTCTCTGAGATTTGCATGGAGCTGCTTTTATTGCTATAAATGGCCAACAGGGGAATCGTGGCATTGATGGGAGCGAGGGAGAGGGCTAGAAGCCATTCTGCATCAAATACTGCGTAGGAGACACCAGCCTGAGCTTTGGTGTGCATGCTGGTGCTTAGACACTGGAAGTACTGAACGGCTTCTGTCACTGGTCTCCGACTTGTGGAACGTGGCATTCAGTGGGTGACTGTCAGAGTGCACTAGTTTTCTCTTTCCAACTCTCCTTAATGTGTACCTTCAGGTGTGGAGGCAGACTAGGGTTGGTAGACAACTAACGTATGAATATCCACTGGAACAGTTTGGATCTGAAATGTCTCCTAAACGCTGGTGTGTTGAAGGCTTGGTCCCAGCCTGTGGTGCTGTTGGGAGGTGGTTGTACCTTTAAGAGGTGGGAGGAAGTTAGGTCTTTGGGGACGTGCCCTAGAAGCGGGTATTGGGACCCCCAGCTCCTTCCTCCTGCTTCCCAGCCAGCATGAAGTGAGCCCCCTTGCTCCACCGTGATGTTCTCACCACGGCGCAGAAGTAGAGGGTGAAGCCCCTTTGAACTAAAACCTCTGAAACCGAGCCAAAGCAAACCTTTCCTCTTTAAGTTGATTAGCTCAGGTTATTGAGTGATGGAAAGCTGACGTCCCCTCTGTGTGCCCAGGACTACGCTGGGCACTTCTGTTTGTGTTGGTATTCCATCTGGTCTTCACAGCACCTGTCCATCTTTTTGAGATGATTTAGACCCTGAGAAGGAGCCAAGGAGGTGGAGAGGGTCTGCAGCCTGGTGGCTCTCTGTGCTCAGCACCTTTGGGGAGTCACATTCACGCAGCACGTTTTATGTGACTCCTCTCCATGGTGTGTCTGTTTTACCTATTTGAAGAGAAAGTGTTAAACAATTTAACTTGTTAGCAGTCCAAGACGTTAGAACACAGGTATGTTCTGGAGAGTACTTTCATGTTCACGTAATTTCAAAAGCAGAAACTGTAACACGGAAGAAGTTTCGTTCCGAGCGCCAGGCCGTTAGGGTGAGCACTTCCCTGTCCCATGTAGCCTCCCAGATGTCTTCCTGGCTGGCAGCAGCCTGGGGCCGGCAGCCTCCTCAGGCTGAATAGGAGGCCGTAAGACCCCCGTGGTATGATGGCTTGGGGAATTGGGACTCGTTAATGTTTTAATTGAAGTACGATGAATGTCAGAATGGAAATGGACCATGGCTGCTCAGCAAATTAGGATCTGGTACTGCACGCCTCATTAAACCGCACTGACGTGCTTTGAAAGCCACTTTTGGATGAGTGGCCTGGCTGCTGATAGTACATGCACAGGGGCAGCTGGGCTGGCCCTTCTGGACCCTGGGGCAGATCATGGAGGTTACTTGGAATGTTTTCCGTTCCTTGTTGCTGTTTTGCTCAGGATAACATTTTTCCTTTATAACTAAGAATGCATTTTCATTTATCTGTAAGATTTGGTCCGTGCTGAGTGTCCGTTGGTGGCTCTGAAGTTCACACGCAGCTTTAGTTTCTTCCCAAAGCTGTTGTTTCTGAGAGTCCGCAGTTGAGTCTGCGTAAAGGGAGAGCGTCCAGGCCTCTGTTTCTGGACCAGCCAGTGTCTGCCGAGCAGCCGCAGCCGCCACACTCCGTACCACCCCTCCCTAGCCCACCTGCCTGGCATAGTGAAGAGGACGCGGTTGGTTTCAAGAGTGACAAGAATGTTAGGACGGCCTCACTTAGACATCAGAGCCAGGAACCGTGGGGGAATTGGTCCGGTCCGCCAGCGCTCCGATTACAGAGCGGCGTTAGCGAGGAATTGGGGCGTGCTGGGCAGCCAGGCTGGGCAGCCCGATTTACCACACCAGATCAGCTTTCTCTTTCCTTTCCAGCATCCGAGCTTTTGCTGCCCTGGGATTATGATGCATATTCTGATTGCTGGGGGGATGACCATCCTTTCCAGATGACCAAAACATCATTTTATCACACATTAATCCCATTGTGCTGGAGGGAGGCTGGCCGAAATCCGTTGTTAAACTGCTTCAGAAATACCCACACATCCACGTGAGCCAAGAATCATGTGATGTGAAGCTGCTGCCGAGGCTTCCCCAACTTTGACCTTCTATGGCCTTCCTCTGCATGCTGGCAGCTAGAGTTCCAGCCTCTCTGCTGGGGTGTATTTTGAGCCCTGAGCCAAGGAGGGAGTTCATTTCCACAGATGGGCACCCAGCAGGCCATCCGTCCTTTGCCCCCCCCCCCCTTTTTTTTTTTTTAAAGAAAGGGACGGTGAGAGAGAGGAGAGAAAGACAGAAGCAATGTTTAGTTTTTCATGTGACTTTCGTTGCTCTGACACTTCGTTGTGTGCTGGGTGGGGTATGAACCCGCGTATTCACGCATGCCAGGCAGGCGCCACAACCACTGAGCCGCTGCTCCAGCCCCCGTCCTTGGCCTTTTTAAGAGCAAACTAAAAATAGTCATAAATCTGTTTAACCAGTCCCAAGTCTGGTTGCAGAGGTTGGTTACGTCACTTCTTTAATTCCTTCTCTTGTTCTCCTCATAGTCCTCCAAAGGTTCCCCCCTTAGGTACGCCCAGGCTTTATCCAGCGAAGGGAAGACCTCAGGGCTGGGAAGGCATTCAGACCCCCCTCAGGCTTGTGGGTGCAGGTGGAAGAGGCATCTTGATGCTCCACCAGGGAGCTGATGACTCGATCAGTTTTCATTTCAACATATTCCGCTTTACAGCCGAACTGGGCCTTCGGAAATGGAAAGGCCAGCTGGGCACAGGGCTTTGCACTGCCAGCCTTGGCAGTACCTGTGTTTTGAGCAGCTCACAGAAATTGCCCCCTGTAGTCCATGTGTCATGATGTGTGTGGGTGTCCGTATGGCCGATCAGCAGGCTGGAGTTACAGGTACACTCATAACCCAGACCTCGGTAGGTGTGAGGTCTGATGTCCGTGGGGCAGCCTGCGCAGCAGCCCACACCCTTTTGTGATTGATGGTGATTAAGCCTAATGTGCTCTTAATAGTTCACTAATAGTGTTGATTAGCAGAATAATTAATTGCTGTGCTAAGCATGTTACTCCATTTTCAGTCTCCAGTAAAATCTGGAACCTCTTCTTCCAGTGACAGCTGCGTGAGTTAGAAGCATAAAGCTCAGTTCTGTCCCTAGGACCACCTGTGGCCGCGCAGTCCTGAAGGCCGGGTGATCTGCTCCATCTGTGTTCTAGAGTGAGCAGGCTTTCCTGTTGCTAACTTTTCCCCTTTGTCTTTTAAAACAATATGCCTCCAGCATTTTCCCTCTTTATCTCAATGATAGCATTCATGTTATCTTCTTCTTTCTGAAGGTTTCAACATAAGTACGTAAAAGATTGATGGATTCAGACTCCCGCACTACAGGGCTCCCCTTCCACAGGGAACGCCGCAACTCGGTGCCTGAAAAGTGTGACCTTGGTGGGCTTCTCCGGACCGCTGGGTTCACCAGTTAATAAGCTCTGAGGATGAGCGTCGAGAGCTGCAGAACTCAGTGGTCCATCTGCAGTGTGCCAGGTGCTGTTCTTGTGCTGAGATCACATTGGTGACCAGAGGAAGGCCCTGCTCAGTAGAGCTGATGTAGTGGGGGCTTTCTGGAGGATGACTGGGCTGCGCTCAGCTCTGCCCTCCCTGTGTCTGTTGAGCAGACCTACCTGCTCCTCGTCTGTAAAGGTGTTACAGGCTGTGATGGTTGTGCCACCTCCCGTTTGCCTGCCCGTCTGCCTGTGGTCCCTCTTCTGACTTGCTGTCCTCCCCTTCAGCCAGCTGCTTAGTGACATGCACCTCGATGCTTCTCAGGTTCTTCCCCCAAGTCCTCCTGAACGAATAGGAGACACCTACCTGCCTGCCCCCTGGAGAGCTTTACCTACCTGCCTGCCCCCTGGAGAGCTTTACGTTACCAGCCTCACCTGCAGGTATCTTACCAGGAGAAACACGTCTCCGCCAAGGCCTTGAGTCACTCTGGGGCCTGGGGATGGCCATGTCTCCCTGGGACTTTGCTGTCCAGGGCTTGCTCCTGAGCTCTGCCAAGTGTGGAAGGGTTTGGCCGGACCCGTCCTCCAGTGCCTCTGGACGTTTCCTAGGAACGTAGGCCTGGGGTGGGAGAACCTGGCTTTCCCTCTTCTGACCTTATCAGGGTCTGCCAGGAGGTTTTCTCTGCTGGGCCTGATGCTGTCTCTGAGGTAGGAGCCCGGAGTGGATTGGATTATTGCAGGCTGGCTGATTCTGAGCTTTCCTGCAGACTACTGACTCTGTTGCAGGCCTCTGTTAGAGGGGAAGAGCATTCCAGCCACAGGCCTCCTGCAGTGTGTTAATGAACTCCATGCAGGGAAGGTTGTGGGGAGCCTGCTCATGCCAGCGCCCTGCTTTCTGAGTGGCTGCAGCTGTTGTAAGTGAATTGTTGTAAGTGAACGACAAAGTAGACCCTGGGCTCTAGGTGCTGAGCTGGCCCTCTGTCCCATCAGGTGCTCTCCAGAGGATGGTGACCCTTTGTGACCCCAGCCCATTGTCAAGGCAAGGACCCCAACTGTGCACTGCCAATCTGTTTCAAAGTAGCAGCCAGGGAGCCCTTCCAAACCAGCAAGATTTGCTTAGAGGAAGTGGGTGTGTGGGGTGCTCAGCCTGCCCTGCTGCCGCACAAACGTGGCTGGAAGTGATTTGAAATGCTGAACGGGTCTGTGTGCAGAGCAGGAATCCCTCATTGAGTTGAGTTGTCACCTGTGAAAAACTGAAGAAGAGTTCAGAAGCTGGTGACTTGTGGGTGTGCGTGTGTTTCTTGGGGAGTACAGAGCCTTTCCAGGAGCCCATAATGATATGACCATCAGTCCTGAGCAGTTCTAGAACAGTAACAGAGCCCCTTCGTGGCCAGGGGCTCGGAATTCTCCACAGCCAGATGTTTTGAAAATTCAGTCTCCCTTCACCTTAATTTTCAGCCTCCCAGAACGCCTCTGTGTGTTTCAGAGATTGAGGTTCAAAATAGGAACTATTCTTTGTTGGTTTTGGACTTAGAATTTGACTCTGCCCCCTTTTATTTCCCCATAAAGTCTTCTTAGAATGAATGACATTGGGCTGGAGCAGTGGCTCAGCGGTAGAGCGCTTGCCTGGCATGTGCAAGGACCTTGGTTAAAACCCCAGCACCACGCACACAACTAAATGGAGGAGAAACAAAAGACCTCAGATGAAACTGTAAATAAAAGTGATTCTCTTTCTCTTTAAATAAAATGAATGGCATAGAAAAATAAAAGACTTTAATAGGTGTTAGAAATACTTATGCTTCATTATTAATAATTTTAATAAAAATTAATTATTAATACCATCCCATTTCTTTGTTTAATCTTCACAGCCACTCTGTAAGGTGACCAGAGGATCATAGGTGGAGACACTGAGGCCTGGGAGGACAGGGCTTCCCAGAGTTCCATACCTGATATGTGATGGGTGTGTCTGAACCAGCTGGATACAGGCTGGATACAGTGGCACACGCCTGTAACCTCTGCCACTCAGGAGGCTGATGCGGGAGGATTGCAAGTTCAAGTCTAGCCTGGGCAACTTAGCAAGACCTCGTCTCAAGATAAAAAGTAAAGTAAAAAAGGGACTAGAGTAGCTGGGTGCAATGGCACACGCCTGTAATCCCAGCAGCTCTGGAGGCTGAGGCAGGAAGATCACAAGTTCAAAGCCAGCCTCAGCAACTGAGTGGGGCCCTAAACAACTTAGTGAGCCCCTGTCTCAAAATAAAAAATAAGAAAGGGCTGGGGATGTGGCTCAGTGGTTAAGTGCCCATTGGTTCAATCCCCAATGCCAAAAAATGAAAATAATAAGGGACTAGGGATATAGCTAAGTGGTAGAATGCCCCTGGCTTCAGAACACCTCCGACCACACACACGCACACAAAGGCATTATAGTGTGCCATTTCTTACAGGTCCTGCTGGAGTTGAATTGCCTTTTAAAGTGACAACATAAAGGAAATATGCGATGAAGGCAGGAAACTAAGAAGCACCTTAGGGAAAAGGACTTTTCCAGTACTGGGATTTGAACCTGGAGCCTTACACACTTGCTAGGCAAGCAGTCGACCACTGAGCCACATCTCCAGCCCTTTTTATTTTTTATTTTGAGACAGGGGCTTACTAAGTTGCTGAGGGTGGCCTCAAACTTGGCCATCCTCCTGCCGTAGCCTCCTGAGTCACTGGGAGTACCAGTGCTCCACCATGTCCAGCTGTATATAGTCATATTTCTAATGGATCAACGAGTTAACTATTAAATGAACATGAAAAAAATCAGAGAAAAGCATCAGTAATTTTAATATTGAGCTGAGGGAGCCCATACATGTGATGCCAAAATGATAGATTGAACTGCGTGCGATTTATATGTATATATATATATATATTTTTTTTTAAGAGAGAGGGACAGTGCGAGAGAAAGAATCAATTTTTAGTTAGTGTTTCATGTGACTTTTGTTGCTCCAACACTTTGTTGTGTACATGGTGCTGGGGTTTGAACTCGCGTCCTCGTGCATGCTAGACAAGTGCCGTAACCGCTGAGCCACCGCTGCAGCTCATGCATACTTTTGACTTAAAAGTTGACTCAAGAATAAAAGGCAAAGAACATACTCAAAGTGTTTGCCCCTCTCGGCAGAGAGCTTCTCTCTTGAAGTCGCCAGCACACCTTCCACAGTTCCATCTCCATCCGCAGACAAGCAGCAGCTTGGCCAGCGGAACAGCATGGGACCCTCGCAGGCTGGCCCAGTGCTCTCCACCCCCTTGGGGGATAAGAAAAGTAGGAACACAGGCAGGCGATTCACCAGGGAAGAAGCTGGGACACCTAGGACACAGAGCTGTTTCACAGTGGTGAGAAGTGGAAACTGAAGCCAGGCAGGGTGGCTGGAGAAGTAACTTTGGGCGCCACCCTCTGCTTGGGTGGTTTTGTTTCCTTCTGGACTGTGGCCTGCAGTCTCCTGACTCATGGAAGGGGTCCTTCGGCTTGGCGCCGAGTCTCTGGGAGGATGGGGACAGTGAGTGACTGGAAGAAACATGGCACTCTTTCCATGTAGGAGCTGCACCCTCCACATTGGTTATAAAATGTTCTGGTAAGTCCTGCAGTTAAACAGGGAGGGAGGAAAGGAAAGGAATAGAACTGTTTCCCTTTAAGCTTTCTCCAGCTTAGTTCCGTGGAGAGCACTTAGGCAAACATTGGTTTCCTGGAAGGGGCTGTTGTGGCCTGCATGTCCACTAAACTGGATTCTGGGCCCTTCTTGACAATGGCCGCAAATGCGATGCTAGTCAAATGTTTTCATTTTCTTAACTCTTTGGTGAAATGGGGTAGGAAAACTTAGCTTTCCTTGCCCCCACCTGCTGTCTTGCAAGCCGAGTACTGCTTCCAACCCTTCTGCCTTGGTCCTGTGGGTCTGGCTCCCTCAGTAGGAAGGAGAAAGGCAGGTGGAGAGCAGACAGGCCCTGTGTCCAATAAAATCCCCCCGGCCCGGCACGCGGAGGTCGGGAAGCCAGGGCGGTGCCTTTGGGGCTGCCACTGACTTTCCCGTGCTGGCCGATCGCTTCAGGTGCATCCCCTCCTCTCTGAAGGCAGGGCCTGGTCTCTCATCATCTCAGATTCTGAGTTCCACAGCCTGGAACTGGAACGTACTTTCTGTGAGGTCACTATTTCTAGCTTCCCCCTTTTCTGGCAGAAGAGCTGTCAGCATCTCTCAGATCCATGGCCACATAACTTCCTTCCCATCGTGGTAAATGTGTTTTAGGGAGCCGAGCGGGGGGCTTCCAGCAGCCACAGCCACTTAACACACCTGCGCACACATCCCGGCTCAGTCTCCATGCCTACTGTTGTAGGAAGGAGGAGGCGGACTGGCCTCATTGCTGGCGGGGACCTTCCAACTCTTGAGACCTTGGGCGGGTCGCTTCACCTTCAAGTTTCCTCCCTCTGCGAGCTGGGGACAGTTAAGTGGAATCCAGGCGCAGTGCGGTGTGGAAACACACATCAGATGCCGACAGGTGCTGGGTATTGGTAGCGGATGCTCTTGCTGCCTCACCAGCTTACCCCCAAGGTCCACCAGCCTAGGGGATATGCCCACACCCCAGGAGCCTTTCACAGGTGAGTACAGCTCCAGCCTTGAGGGTACAGTGGGCATCTTAACCCAGGGTACTGCACGGCCTCCCAGTGAGGCCTTTTGGATGGTCTTGAATGTGCTTCACCCTCATTGTCCCTGAACTGCTAAGTTGAAGGACCCTGAATGGGAAGCTGCCCTCAGCCCCAGAGTTCACTGAGGTCAGAGTGGAGGCTGTGGCCTGCTGGTTTTCGTTCGGCAGAGTTCACATGATCTGACACCATGTCTCCTGTGCTGCCCTGGCTGGCCGGGTGTCTGATGCCCTGGTCTTTCCACTGCTCTACCTGGTGGTTAGGCACTTTCTCCCAGGGGTCTGTGCAGTTATCGTTGGCCGTTCTCTGGATGCCCTGGGGCAGGGGCTGCACAGAGGCAGTAGGTGGATGGACTGAGAGGTGGCCAGGAGTCAGGTTGATCTCAGTGTCCAAGGACAAGCTAGCTGATGCTGTAGGCAGGTCGAGATCTTCAGGGTCCCTTCTTGCTACAGACAGCTATAGACGATCAGACTTGTGTGTGAAATGAAGACTCAAAGAGGGAATTTGAACATAAGGACGGCTGGGGAGATTGTGCACTCAGCTCTCACCGCAGTATTTACTAAGGTGAAACAAAACAGAAATAACTTTGTGCAAGAATTTCCGAAGAATGAAGAGTTTCAGCCTAATCAGCCTTGGGTGCTGCTGCTTTTCCAAGGAAAATTCCGGGAACTCGCGCAAGCTCTAGAACCTGCTTTGTGAGCTTAACGGTCAAGCGGTGTATGTGTCTAAGGCATAGCTATTGTCTGGGGGGCTGTGAAGGTCTGCCAGCATCTCGTGATGCATCTGGTGACTCGGAGATGTGTGACTCCTTGTCATTCTTCCGCCTGACATCCCGCGATGCGCTCTATCAGGCCGGCATCAGATCTCCTTGATGCTCATGTCTCCGACACCTTCTGCTGTCCTCAGGGTCCCAGCCTCCTGCAGTCTTCCCTTCCAGTTTCCAGGGCTGCTAATCTTTTGCCCCCTGAATCCCTCCAAATCTCCTCGACCTGCATCTCTGGTCTCCCTACCCACACACCCACTGGCAATGTAGCCCCAGCCCTCTTTCCCCAGCTTCAGCACCCTCAAGTCCACTTCTGAGGGTCCTTCAGCCACCCAGTGACCCTCGGCTTGAAGCTTTTCCCCCGGTCTCTCCTCAGTCTGTTTTTTTGAGGCCATTTGAGCACCTCACCTGTTCATGATGCCTGATGCGGAAAATACCTGTAGGTGCCACCAGCCCAGGAGGGAACCAAGACTCAGAGCAGAGCTGATCTGTTTGGAGCGCTTCTTGGGAGCAGATGAGTTCTTCGGTGGTGACCCTTGGTGCACACGATCTGCTAGGCTAAGGAGGCCTGTTTGGGCGTGCTTGGGAATCGGGCTTCACAGAGTTCTTGGCTAGGTGTTTCTAGGCTGCTGGCTGAGCTTGGGTGTCTGAGGTGTCCACTTAGGAGCATTGGGGTATGAGATGGTTGGATGCCCAGCTCTTGTCTTCACCATGTCTTAGCTTTGTGACCTCTGAGCCTGAAGCTGACCTCAGGACTTAGAGGTCATGGACAAAAAGCTTTTAACATAGTGCCTGGCTTATAGTCGCAGGTTTCTGAGGTCACGTCAGACTGTACAAGCCTGCTGGGCTCTTGTTTTTTTACGAGCAGTACTGTTGCAGACCTTTTCGTGGTGGCTTTAGATGCACAGCAGGGCTGGGGATGTGCTCAGTGGCTGAGTGCCTGCCTAGCGTACGCAAGGCCCTGGGTTCATTCCCCACTTCCAGGGCTGGGGGAGCAAGTGATAACCCTGCAGGTCCGTCTTCGTGAAGGAGACGGGCTTGCTTCACGCTGGGCACAGCCTCATAGCTGATTGCTGTGTGGTGGGGTTGGGATCAGCTCTGCCATGTGACTCTGAAGCCACCTCCTGCTGGGCCCATAGCTCCTCCAGGTGTAGCTTTCTCCTTGGCACTGAAGGTCACCAGGGAGTGGCTGGCTGGAGGAAGACACCTTCACAGCAAGGAGTTATTCAGTCTCGTAGAGTGTGGCTTCCCCTTTCCATGTTTCAGGGTGTCCTGTTCCAGCCTTCCATCGTTAAAGATGAAATGCTAATTGGAGACGAGGTGCCCGTGGTAATGACGTGGGACCCCTCTTCCAGCTGTCACCCCAAGCAGCAGCCCCGTCTCTGGGAAGTTTGGGGGCCCCATACACCCAGACGCTTTGCATCACAGACGGAAGGGAGTTTCGGAGTTGAGAGGGTGCTGGGTGGTGGTCTGCCCAGTGAGCCCACCCTCCTGCTTTT
Organism: Aplodontia rufa; assembly: GCA_004027875.1. NCBI lineage: Eukaryota > Metazoa > Chordata > Mammalia > Rodentia > Aplodontiidae > Aplodontia > Aplodontia rufa. The sequence goes on along the minus strand of PVKS010002685.1, from coordinate 59,854 downwards.
TTGGGCCATCAGCCCTTGTCAGGCGGTTTGCAGTTATTATCCCTTTGCCACATCTGTTGCTACCTTCCTGGGCCTGTTGAGTTCACAATTAAGGCTCATTAGAAAGCCTGTCAGTCACAGCACGCACAGATTCCACCTCAGAGGCCTTCCAGAGGCCGGGGTGGGCTGCTAGGGCAGGGGCTGTTGGGCCCTGGGTGCCCCTTGGAATTAATCTCTTTGCAAACATTGGCCAATCGCATCCTGGATGCTCTGTGTGCAACACAGGTGTGAGCGACTCAAACCCAGACCACAACTCCTGTGAGCCTTTTACCTTTTATGGAATTGAAGCCTTCAGGCTCAGGCCAGAGCTGTAGCACCCGTGGTGGCAGTGGGAGTTTTGTCCCATGGAGGCTCTGACAGCAGGCCACTCCTGGAAGAGATTCTGAGCCACCACTGGAGAGATTTAGTGACTTGAGTCTCCCTCTCCCCTCTTTCTGGAATATATTGGACACTTAATTACTATTGACTGGAAGCTAAAATAGCTCTCCTGGTTCAGAACAAAACCCTTTAGGAAACTCGCCCCAGGCTGGAGGTGATTGTCCTCCATACAAGTGGCTTTTCCTCTTCTGACAGTCTGTGGGGTATGGGCGGGGAGGAGAGGCACAGCAGGCATTTTTGTGCTTCTCCACCCTGTTGCTACCTGTCACAGTGACCTTCCAGATTCCAAAGGTGCATGTCAGGGTAGCCACATCTCCGCAGAGCACCTGCTGTTTACTGTGCGCCATGATTTATATTCTTAGCACTGGACTCTGGCTCCTAAGCCACCCTGGAAGGTAGTAATGCTCATCCCTGTCCCCAGCCCCTACCACAGTGCCTGGCCACGAGTCAGCCAAATCCACCATCCCCGCACTCTGGGAGGAGAGGGCTTCGCTTTGCACTTTGCAGTCTCTGAGATGAGAGAGGACACAGGGGCCTCCTGGAGCTGAGTTATGACTCTGGAGACCCCAGACCCTGGTGGCAGTGCATGGAGAGGCAGCAGTAGATGTCGTGAGTTAGTGGGGTCTGAATATCTAGGTGACCCTCAGCTTGGTTTTCTTGTCTGCATGGTGGAAAAATAAGGCTGTCCCGTTCTGCAGAGGGCAGTTGAGAGCCCTAAAGGAGGCCGCGCTGTCGCAGCATGCCTCTGCCAAGGTGGGAAAGGCCGTGCCCTAAGCTTGCCTGACATGAGGCGCGTGGAGGAAGAAGCTTTGCCCGTTTCTGTTCATCTGGCTCTGCGGGTGCGGCAGAGGCACGGCAGCCTGGAGTGGGGTGGCCAGGCATGCTCAGCTTCCCGGTGATGGTGTCTTCACTGCCATTGACTGCAGTGCTCCATCTCTTGGGCTTTGGCGCTGCAGGCATAGAGCAGGGCATAAGATGCAGAAGAGTGGCAGGCCATAGGGTGCCAGGAGACATGCCCTGCATGCCCAGAGTGGTCTCTAGGAGTGTTGGGTGGGGTATGTTCAAGTCCTCACTTGAGAGCAGCTCAGCGAGCATTCCCTACTACCACCACTCCCTCCATGATAGGGGTCCAGACCACCTGTAGATTCACCCTTGATTGGGGTCTGGACCGCCTATAGATTCACCCTCGATGATAGGGGTCCAGACTGCCTGTAGATTCACCCTTGATGATAGAGATCTGGACCGCCTGTAGATTCACCCTCGATTGGGATCTGGACTGCCTGTAGATTCACCCTTGATTGGGGTCCAGATCACCTGTACATTCACCCTCAATGATTGGGGTCTGGACCGCCTGTAGATTCACCCTCAGTTGGGGGCCGAACCACCTATAAATTCACTCTTGATGGTAGTGGTCCAGACCGCCTGCAGATTTACCCTTGATTGGGGTCTGATTTACCCTCAATGATAGAGGTCTGGACTGCCTGTAGATTCACCCTCGATTGGGGTCTGAACCACCTATAGATTCACCCTCAATGATAGGGGTCCAGACTTCCTGTAGATTGTCTCCAGCCAGAAGGCCCCCACCCCAGCCAGCAGGAGCTCTGAAATTCACTTTCTGGTCCTGTTCCTTCAGACTCCACATTGAGGTCCGGGTTGAGTCCAGAGAACATAACTGGATTCAAGACCTCCTGACATGACCCCCTCCCCACTGCCTGGCATATCAAGGATCCTTGTATTTGCTCTTCCTTTTACTGAAACATGTCTCCACGTCAGCTGTGGTCCAGCTGGCCCCTCATCTTCCACCCTGCTGAGGCCTCATTGGAATGGCTTGGTTAGGGCTCAGTAAACATTCTGAGGGCAGGGGTCATGTGCTGTGTCCCTAGTATCACACCTCCTTGAATGCCTGCTGACAAGATAGCATTCATGTCTTTAAAGAGCTCATCGTCCAGGGAAACAGACATCTGGAGAGGTGTGCAAGGATTCTGGTGGACAGGAGCCCAGAGAACTGAGGTCTCCCAGGGACCCCTGAGCCTGCACTGGTGGGTGTTTCAGGGACGGCTTCTTGGAGCAGGTTTAGCCTGCCTGAGACACAGCTAACTGGTGGTGGGCGGGAGAGAGCTGGGCAGAGGCCGAGTAGACAATGTCTGGCTGCCTCCTTTGCAGCTCTGTGCAGGACAGGTGCTGCTCTGGAGGGACCTGCACCCCTACTTTGCCCTCTTCCCTGAGCTTCTAGATTTTGGCAGAGGAGAAGGGTAGAGAATCCTGTTTGTTCCTTTTGCCCCTATAATTTAAGATTTCGTAACCCCTCTCATACCTGCAGGGGGTCACAAGGTAGAGTTAAGTTGCCAGGTTAAAGAGAGTGCACCCAGATTGCACTGAACTTTGTCACACCTCAGAAAGAAAAAAGATCACAAGGATGTCAGCTCTGGGGGAACCACTGCAGGCGTCCCCTCAGGGCATGCGGAGCAGGGGATGACATGAGTTTTGCGTGCCACTATAGATCCTGCCCATGCGCGAGGCATTTAAGACTCACTGGAACTCTGGTGGAAGTGTCCTGTAAGCCACGCTACAGCAAGTCCCACTCTCAGGTGTCTGAGAGCGCACTGGTTCCCCTGAATTCTGCCTCTGCCTGGAGACATCACGTGCTTTCTGCGTTCGCCCTGTGGGAGCTCCTGAGGGAGAGGCCAGCGCTGCTCCCCAGCCAGAGATCACGGGCTGCTGAAAGGTGGCGGGGGCTAGGACTACACACTGTCCTTGCCGAGGGTGTCCAGCAGAGCCCGCGCTTGTCCGCTGCCCGTTGCTTTCCGCTCTGGGAGTTGCCCACACTCCACGGGGGCCTCCCGGCTGTGTGCACAGCTCCTCTGCTCCCTCTCTGCCCTTCTGTGTTTGTGTTTAAGATTCCATCTTTCCACGATGTTTGCCACTCAGCAAGTCTCCTTGAAAACCCCCACTTGTGTCTGGAGCGAGTTCCCATGCCCTCTGCCTTTTACTTTTCATTCAGCTTATGTGCAGGAGATTGAAGTTTGTGGAATTAATCTCACCACTGCATTGGAAGGTGGCAGGGGGTGCTCCAAGCGTCCTTCCTGTCTCAGCTGGCACTTGAAGAACCTTTACATGGACAAGGGACCAGAGTAGCATTTTTAGCTCCATTCTAGGGAAATGAGCAAAAGAGCTCAGCCCTCTGGTGCCGCATTTCCAGGGCAGTGGTAAAGGGAGTCTGTTAGGAAGGAGTTCGTTGGAAGCTGTCCCAAGGTGAAGAAGGAACCCTGTGCTTGTCACCAGGAATGTGCAGAGACCCTGGGCTTGGCCTTGCCCCTGAAGTTTTTTCAGTTCAGGCACTTCGTGGCTCCTGTTGCTCTTGAAACCAAAGGAGGGTTTGTAGAGAGCTGCTGCGGAGGGGGGCGTCTGGCAACCCTCCTTTCAGTCACATTCTGTCTGCTGCTTGGTGAGAAATGTGACACAAATGTGACATGGTGAGAGCATGCATTTCCCAGGGACCGGGGCCAGGCAGTGCATCCCTCCTGGAGCTGCCAGCCAGCCTGTCTCCCAGGTTGGTGGGCACTGGCCCTGGGTGAGGAGTGCTTGGTTGCGCCTTGAACACATCTGGGTTGGGACTGTCTGCTTTCCCTGACTTTGAACTAGGCCAGGGAGCCTCTGTCCACCGGGGCTTGGAGGCACTAACTGCTGGTTACGAGGGGATTCTGAGGTTGATCAAAGCCCGGTGCCATAGGCAGTAGAGAAAACCAGGCCTCCCTTCAGGAAACAGGATGGGCAAGGAGACAGGATGGGGACCAGGGATTAGGCAGGAGATCTGTCCAGGAGCAGAGAAGAGAAGGGGATTTGTTTTTTTTTTTTTTTTCTTTTAAAGAGAGGGACAGCAAGAGAGAGGGAGGGAGGAGGAGAGTCAATTTTATTCAGTTTTTCATGTGACTTTTCTTGCTCTGACACTCCTGTGTACATGGTGCTGGGGTTCAAACCCACATCCTCGTGCACGCAAGGCAAGCACCTTAACTGCTGAGCCACTGCTCCAGCCCCAACCTGGGAACTTTCTAAGAGGTTTTGTTACATGGTGTTCATGCGGCACTTACATGGTGACAAGCCTTCCTGTCTCCCCACTGTGTGGACAGTGCCCTGCAGAGTTCATGTTCATCTCCCACTGCTGTGGAGAGAGAGCAGGCCTGGATTAGTCAGCTCGTACCTCCCAGTGCCACCTGTGGTAAAGCTCTTGTTCTAGGACAGTATCACAGATGTTCAGTTAGCTTTCAAAGCCACATCCTGGGTGACCAAGAGAGATTCCATAAACTGACGTAAATCTTGACCATGAAGCTTGTGGGATCCCCAAGCTGAAAGGAGCCTTGCTGATCCCCTCAGCTAGTGGAGCCTTCTTTTCAGACAGCGCAGTAACTGGTCGAGGGTCTGGGCCTAACCCCCACTAACCCCCACTCCACTCCTGCCAGCCCAAGCCGGCTCTTCCCTCTGCTTCGGAGAACCTAAAACCCATCTTGCTTTGTTCATGCTATAAAGACGAGGGAGCTGAGGCTGGGCGGCTGGGCCCATCCAGGGTTCCAGTGATGTTTCCTGGCAGAGCCAGCTCTAGTGTCCAGGCCACAGGTGGGTCTCCTGTATGACCCTGATTTACTTCAGTGCGGAAGTCCTGAGTTGTAAGAGCAATCGGACAACTGCAAATGAAGAGGGAGGTGGTGCTGCCCTGGCCACTGTCAGTGCCCTAAGCTGGGCCACATGGCACGCTGCCACCTGCATGTGTGTGAACTTGCAGTTCCCCAGATAAATCCATGCCCTCAGCCCCGTGCTGTCCTCTCTGCCTGGAACACCCTCCTCTAGATGCCCCTTCCCCACAGAAGCAGCTTTCTGCAGGTGGAAGTTCACATGCCTGAAATCACCATTTTGAGGTGCACAGCGACGTTGGAGGGTCTCCACAGGGCGGCCGCTGTCAGCGGTCAGGTTCCACGTGGCCCACTGCTGCCCAGCAGGTGTGCTCCTGCGCCCAGCACTGCGTGCTGCTCTGTGGCCTGCGCCGCAGGAACTGAGCTTGGATGTGAGCTTCCAGGAGACATGGGACTGTCCCTGCTCTTCCTGCGCAGCTCGCACCCAGCCCCTCCACTCAGTCCGCTCCTGCGTGACTTGATGTTTCTTGTGTGTTTGTCTCTCCTCTGGGGCTTGGAGCTCTTTGAGGATGAAGACACTGACTTTATTTTTAATTTATCTGGAGCCGCAATTTTACTTCCTAAAGAGTCAGAAGAAACAGAGGAGCACATGGTGCTCGGAGCAGGGGACACAGTTGCTCCTGAGTGGGGCTGATTGAGTTTTTCTGTGTCGTGTGTGATCACTTCTGCGGATGACTCAGTGAATGACAGTAAAGCCCGGTGAGTCCCCATTCAGTGCCAGGTATCCAGCGTGGGGTGTTGTGGCCAGCCAGGACAGTGTGCTGGGGTGGGGAAGCCCCCAGCCTGTCCCTGTGCACCTCAGAGCCAGCCTGCTACGCTGCGCCCACCTTGAGCAGACCTGTGCACGGATGCACACGGATGCACACGGCTCCCCGTGGGGGGCAGTGGGTGGGGATGTTGAGAAGGACCTGGTCTGGAGCGTCTGCATCTCCAGGGAAGAGCCAGACCCTGTGCCCTGGCTGCTGCCTGGTGAGGTCATTCGCCTCCCCAGGGTGTCAAGATCCCCACCCTGGACAAGGAGACTGCTGTGGCCCGGAGTACTGGCTGGAAATCTCCTCCTCCCTCATCCTGGAGTCTGGGCACACATGGACCCAGGGTGGCAATGCCACCTGCCCTGCCACTGCCTGGGTTGGCTTTGCGGTTTTGTCACTCTGCGTGCAAAGCAGAGCACACAGGGTTTCTGGGGACCCCTCTGGCATGGACATGGGAGTGACTCTCGTGTTGTGGGTCTGTCCTCCTCCAGCCAGTGCTGCCGTTCCTGCCTCTCCTGTATCTTCTTTCTAAGCCTGGCTTCTCACTCTGGTGTCACATGTCACTCTTCAAAGGTGTCCCTGCTGGACGCTTGCTTCATGTTCCTCTGTGGCAGCCCATTCATAGCTTTCATCCCCAGCTGGGGGTTTAGATGTGGATTGGGCGCACAGTTCACAGGGCCAGGCCCAGCCTTCCATCCATGGTGACCAGGGAGTGCGCGGACGCCCCAGGGCCCTCCCTGTGCTTCACCCGCATCATGCAGAAGCCTGGTCTCTGCCACCGCCCAGCTGATGATTCCTTCAGCGGAAGTGCTTTGACCCCCAGGCTACTTGGTTGAAGTCACATCAGCTGAGTGGTTGGGGACTCTGGCCTTGGGGGATTATGTAGATTTCGCTAAATTCTGGCTCTTTCACCTTCTACTGTGCAACATTTGCAGTTTGGGATCTGGTGCCTCTGCCTGCCAAGGGGCTGCTGTGACCGTAAGAGGGCCTTGTAAGACTGCAGAATCCCCACTGTTGCTGAGGTCGTGATTTCCAGAACTCCAGGCATGGGGGATAGAAAGCCTTTGATGAAGTTTACATATCTTTACCTGATCTTTCCTCAAAAAGATCGGTACTCAGAAGAGAAGAGTGCAGCCTGGAGGGACAGGACAGCCAGCTGTGCGTGGTGGCCTCTTGTAGTGCTGCGCCTTCCTCCCACTGCCGGCTGCAGCGGGGCTCTAGGAGCCCACGAGGGGTGGGGACAGCCCCTCAGGTCTGAGCAGAGTGCAAGTCCACACTCCTTGAGTGTGAAAGATCAAATCTCTCCATCCAGCTTTGAAGACTAGTGGTCATGATGATGAAACTTCACAGTCCTATCTCTAGGAGGCCCTGAGGAATGTTCTAGAAGCTTCCTACTGGGGCAGACATGGGCTTCAAGAGCCTGGAACACAATCCCAGTGACTCTGGCACCAGAGGGGTCCAGACCTCCCAGCCCTGCACTGAGGACAGTCACCTGTGCAGTCTAAGGAGACTGAAGGAGTACAGGTGGGGATTGCCTCCATCCAGCAGGCTTTGGGAAGAGTTGTGGAAGAGACCGGGGTGGCCGGTCACACCTTGGAGGATAACTTGGGGCATGTTAGGTGGAATGAAGGAGTCTTGTTCCTTGGTGACGAGGACAGTGGTGACAGTCCAGGAGACTGGGTGGCCACTTGGGGAAGCCTCCCTGCCTGCCGTGGGTGGCTGCAGCGCAGTCCCCAGCACTGAATGTCAGACCCCCTACATCGGGAACTTGAAGGTGCTTGGGCATTGTGCTCTCTCCTCAGAAACCATCCTTTGTCTTTAGTCAGAAGGCACAGACAGATTAGAAAGACCCTTGGCTTCTCCCCACTCAGGTGGCGAGACGCACTCCTGGTCAGGGAAACAGTTAATTTAATTAGTGCCCAGTGCCCAGCTTGCTCCCCAGGGAAGCCTAGGGTTACCTGTGGACAGCAGGAGACGGTGAGTGCCGTGGGCTCCTCCAGTATGGTGATTTTAATTTCCCCTTTCTTGGCCCTTCCTTGAGAAAACTGTTCCAACCTCTTACTCCAGTCTTGGGTGTGAGTGGCTGGAATAGGTTTTGCCTGCTTGTTATTTATCTCAGGGATGATCTGGGACACCTACCTGTGAAAGAACGGGGGAGGGGACTTGGACTTGATTACTTCTTGAGAAAGTTCTTTGTTGTTAATGACATGTGAAAAACTAATTTCTAAGTAGAATAAAACATTTGTTGGCCAAAAATGGTTTCCCAGTGTTGACCCTGTTGGCCAGCTTTGTTTGCATGGGACCCAGGGCACAGAACCCCAGCTGTGTGCCTCCCTGGAGCAAGGCTGCCCGCCTCAAGTCCAGTTTCATGGCTCACGTGCATGTTAAGATTTCTGAAATGAGGACGTTGTTTCTTCCACTTCACACTGTTCTAACTAATGGTACAGCTTAGCAAGTTACAATCTCCAAATGAAGATTAGGGACTGCACTAAACTTCCTGAGAGTCCAGTGGTCGCCGACGGATAGCAGAGGCTGGGTCTGAAGGAGCTAGGAGGCCAGGGTCCTTTCTTTTGCCAGGCTCTGTTCAGTGGTGGGCATAGAACCCCTGCCCAACCCTAAAGCCCCCAACCCCAGGCTCCCCCCAAGGTCCTGCAACACCCTCTGCCCCAAATCAGTTCTCCTTTCCTGTGTCATCCTCTGAGCCCTACTGGGATGAGAGCCAGCCTCTTGCCTTGTGGCCCAGTGGGTTCTGCACCTTGGAAGAGCTGGGTCATTGTTCGGAGTCGAGGTCGCGGTTCTCGACCCCTCTCCCCGTGAGAGCTGGGATGGCAGCCACCTTGTGCCAAGGCTGTTACCCATGGGTGGGAGGGCACCATCTGTCTTACCTCCATAGGTGCTGGATTCTATCCGTTCCTGTGGCTGTTGTCCTGTGATGGTGTGTTGCTGTGCCTGGCATCCCCTTGCTCCCTCAGGCACCCCACTTCCTGGGTCACTTGGGGCTTCAGCTGCTTCCCAGCTCCAAGTAAGCTTTGACCACCTGGGTGCGACAGACAGGCCAGGCCTGAGGGCACTTGCTCGTTAGGGTCAGCAGCCACACCCAGTGTCCTTGGGGAGAATGGGCCAAACCTTGCTTCTATGGCAGGTTTCTACCTCCGACTTGGATACTTGGAACTAAGTGCCCTCCAGGTGGGTGGGCAAGCCCACGGCACCTCTCCGCTGAGCAATAGCATGGCGTGTCTCACCCACCCACCGTTGCAATGGTCACCCCCTTCCGTCTTCTACCCCAGAGTGGGAGCTCCCAGCCTGCGGCCCCGCTGGGAAGCCAGGCCCAGCTGCTGCTCTTCCCTGTTCATGTTCCTGGTTTGTTTTTGTTTTTTTGTTTTTTACTTTATGCATGTGAATGTACTGCCTGTTATGAATAAGTAAAAGCTTTCAGCAGTAAAGCCAGGACTTCCTCACACGGGAGCACTTGTGCCGCAGAGCAGCGTACAGGCTTCTCCATTTTAGGACCCCCACCCCCCGTCAGGCTGTCATTCATGTTACCATTGCCACCCCTCGGCCACTGGTCCCATCCCGCATAGTGTCCTTGAGCTCGTCTCACCCTTGCTGCTCTGAGATGCCTGCGGTGGAATTCCCAGTGCCCTACACGCGGCCTGCAGCAGGGTCCCGTGAATGGACCAGATTTCTCTGTAGTGCCGGGTTGTGAGCCCCGGGTACTGGAAGCTGGGAGGGTTGCACTCCACCAGGAGACGGCGGACCAGGGTCTGAGCCCGTGCTTGCCTTGCGCCCTGAGTTCTTTCTGATGCTGGCATGTTCTTATCGGAAGGCTCTCACGGCTTATTTTTTAGGTGGGTTCAGGGCCTTGGAAGGAGTAAGGGAACAGATTGTAAACAGAGCCCTCTGCTGGCTGCAGGAGCCCCGCCCGCCTGAGGCTAGGTCGAGTGGGCTGTGCAGATGGGCCCGGACCGTCCAGGCTCCGCCTGTGGCTTCACCTGCGTGACTCACCTGAGTGCACCAGGTGAGCGAGTGGGGCTGCTTTTGATTCTTATCTCTCCAGTGGCTCTTGGCCAGCCGGAAGATGAAAAGGCGAGATGAGTTCGTTCGTTTGACCATTTCTTTTTAAACCAAGGTGCAGGTTGCCCTCTTGGAGCCGAGGCGGGAGTGAGGTCACCAAGGAGCTGGGCGCGTCTGGGTGCTGTGCTCTTTTAGAGGGCTCATCTCAAGTTCCTTTTTCTGGTTGAACAGTTTTTTCAACATTAGTAACTAACAGAGAAGAGGAAGAGGCGAAGTGGAACCATATGGCAGTGCAGCCAAGCCTTCCTTGTGGCCGGAAACTTCTGATTTGTATCTCCTTTCGTGTGATCAGCTCTTGGGTTAGATAGTCGGGGCGGAAGAAGGGAGATTTTTCTTTTTCCAGCCCAGCTGCACTGTATCTCTCGTGTCCTTTCCTAGACGTTGCCTGGTAGCGGTGACTTCGGGTAACTCATTTCTCTGTAGCCCTCTTCCCCTCCTTTAGAGCAGGGCTGGTGTAGTGCTGTCTGCAGACTCGAGGGAGGTGACACGGGTGGACTTCCCTGCAGTGCCTGGCGCTTGTCTTTGTCCTCACTCTTGTCATCGTTTTGAGCGTAGGCTCTCTCTGTTGCCCAGACTGAGCTTGAACGCTTGGGCTCAAGCCACCCTCTTGCCTCGGCCTCCTGAATAGCTGGGACTGCTGGCGTGTGCCACTGTGGCTGGTTAAATGCAGCGTTCTTTTTAAAATGGTGATAGAATCCAGGGTGTGCTTGGCAGGTGCTGCCCCCACAGCTACCAGGCAGCGTCCAGGAAAGGACACAAGAACCCCAGCCTGGCGGGTGCTCATGCTAAGGCATCATCTGAGGCGGTCGATGATGGCATCCCAGCCTCTCCAGCCCTTGCTCACTTTACTCCTCGTCCCTTTGCCTTTCCAGCCCCCCCGCCAATATCAGGGCGCAGGGTTGGGGCCTGGTGGGAGGGCCATGGCAGTTGCTGTCCCCTGGATGCGGCAGTAAAATCAACAGATCCCTGAACTTGCCCTCCAGAAAGATGGTGGGCACAGTCCTGCCAGCACAGTGTTGTCTGTGACCCTCGGTCACTGGGAAGTAGGCCAGAGGCCTAGCAGCCTGGCCCAGCCTGGTGCCTTGCAGCGGCCATTTTTATGGTACCACTCCTCACCCTGGGCTCGCCGCCCGGCTTCACATACAGCCAAGCCAGGGCCCCGCATACCCCAGAGTGAGCTGTCAGCTCTGCTCAGTCACTGTAAACTCATGGTCCGTGAGGCTGACTGTGATTTCTTCCACTGTCCCAAGCCTGCCACGACGAGGGGGTGGGATGAGGCTGGGGATGGAGTTGTTGAGTGATTGATGAGGTTACCGAGATGAGCTGCCACTGTTCTGGTCCTCCAGCAGGACCTCAGACCACAGGACCATCGTCCACTCCTGTGGAATGCAAGCACAGACGGAACATGTGCGACACTGCGGGCCTAGGGAGCCTTCCTGGCCTCTGGACGCAGAGTCAGCCGTGGTAGAAAATGAGGAGCTGAGGAAGAGGGGTGCTAAGAAAGGCAGTGTTGGGACAGGCACCCAAGAGCACGCAGGTTCAGTTGTCGGCAGTGTTACCGCAGCTGTCCTGGTGGAGAAGCTGGCGTCTGGGCCGGGTCGAAGATTCGGTGGTGTTTTAGAGGGAAGGGGGTAGAACTGCCAGATTAGCAAGTAAAAATATACATCCAGAGTAATATTTGGGACATCATCATACTAAAATACGTGTGTATCTGAAGTTCAGATTTGATTGACTGGCCTTCGTGTGCACCAGTCCTAAATGGGGAGGACTTAAGTGGAAGGCGCATGCGCAGACCTGTACATTGAGCGGAGGGATGGCGGGGTGTGGGACGGGACGGTTGGTAGCGGCTCACGGCCGGTGCTCCTTTGGGCACTTGCTCTGGAACACATCTGTAGGCACACCACGTAGTCCACATTTCCTGTTCCCACAGTGACGACAGCAGCATTATTCAGGGCAGATTGTCTTTGAGGAAAAGAAACAGGACCAATAGAAAGGGAACATGAAAATATGAAATATGGCCCAACTTGAGAGCTTGTGCTTAAGGCAGAAATTGTGCCAGCGTGGGTGGAGAGCCAGCCAGCCGTCCCTGCCCAGCTGCTTTCAGTAGTGGGGCAGATCCTAAGCCCTGCATGAGCTCCTTGACGGCTTCTGTTTTCTGCCACAGTTTGAAGGCTTCTCTTTAAATGTATGTTTTTCTGAGATTGGCCTCTGGACCTGGCTGTACACTTTCAAAGCCCAGGCTCATCTTCAGGGGTGGGTTGTCTCTGGCACACTCACATGCTGTGTTTGACAAGTTCATAAGCAGAGCAGAGGCCATGAGCTCCCAGATGTTCACACCATTGCTGTGGCTCCACCAGGGCCAGGCATTTAAACAGCCAGGACTGAGCCAGGCTCAGTGGCTCTGCCTGTAGTCCCTGCTACTCGGGAGGTCAAGGCAGGAGGATGAGTTCCATGGGAGACTCGCTCTTCACACTCAGGCCAGCCAGCGCTTCAGTGAAGGCTCCAGTCTCTGCTGATGATGGGGCTGGAGAGGTGGCTTAGCATTTGGAGCGCTTGCCTGGCATCCACAAGGACCCGGATTCAAACCCCAGCACCACATACACGACTAAGAGTTGGAGAAACGAAGGCCAGATGAAAACATAAATAAAATTGATTCTTTCTCACTGTCCCTCTCTATATAAAAATAATAATGAAGAAGTAGAAGAAAGAAAGAAAAGGATTGGGGATGTGGCTCAATGGTTAAACACCCCTGGATTTAATCCCTGGTTAAAAAAAAAAAATAACTGGAGGTGGAATTGGGTGTTGACATCCATCAAAATTTAGATCTTGACAAGTAAATTTTAATTCTTTGGGTAGAGATCCTTTTTTTTTTTTTTTTTAAGATAGAAGGAGGGGTTGGGGATTTAGCTCAGTGGCAGAGCGCTTGCCTAGCATGTACAAGACCCTGAGTTCAGTCCTCAGTCCTGGAAAAAAAAAAAAAAGAAGGACAGTGAGTGAGAGAGAAAGAGAATCAGTTTTTTAAATTGTATTTTTCACGTGGCTTTCGTTGCTCTGACACTTAGTTGTGTAAGTCGGTGCTGGATTTCGAACACCAAGTACTTGCGCATGCCGGGCAAGGGCTGTAACCTCGAGCCACTGCTCCAGCCCTGAGATTCTTAATTTAAAACCGAAGCCATTCAGCTTGGGAGGCTCCAGGTGGTAAAACTCCTCCTTCCTTCCCTCCTTCCCTCCTTCCCTCCTTCCCTCCTTCCCTCCCCCCCTCCCCTCTATTAAGCATTCGCTGTGTGTCCCGTGCAGCTGTAGGCACCGGGAATACAGTAGTGAAGACTACTGAAGTCCTTGTCAGGTGAAGTTTATATTCCAGTGAGGGAACAAGTCCATGAACAAATCGTTTCAGTCAGTTCCAGTTAGCGTAAGTGTTAGGAAGAAGTCAGTGGAACGCCTTGACCCCTGGCTTTTGCCTTTTTTGCGTCTTTCGTGCCAGTCCCATTGTCCTGATGGCTCAGTGTGAGCGAGCTGGGGTGAAGAGGACGGGCCTCCCCGGGGCTGTTGGGTGCTGCTGCACTGCGGAGGAGGCTGCTGTCGGTGTGTGAGGACAGCACACCACACGGTGCTGGTCCAGAGGAGAGCATGCACCCCCCGAACCCCGAGCACCCGTGCCCTGGGAGCCTTATGGGTTTACTGTCTACACTTTAAATTGAGGAAGCAGGTCTCAGCGGACAAGGGAGGGACTGACCGGAGGCTGGCGGACCTCATGTAGGGCCTCAGCCAGAGGGAATGAATGGGGTTCCAGGCAAAAACAGCAGTGGAAGTAAGCTTAGGCTCGACCAGTGGTACAAATGGAGATATTAAGGACAGGCAGTGACGTGGTAGGTGGACACACAGATGCCCAAGGTGGTTTCACTGGGCCTGTGACAGCACAGGCAGGCAGTTTCCCAGGCACAGCTGCCTTTGGGGGCTGTTAGACCCCCCTTTCTCAGCCAGGACTTCTCAGGCTGAGGTCTGGGATAGGGGTGCCTTTGGCCTCTGGAGGGTAATTTGGCAGGTTATCCTTCTCCTTAGAATCCAGGGGTACAGAGTAAGAGGGGTGGGGGCTTCGGAGTTCCTAGCCCTGGACTTAATTTGTGTCCCCACTGTTCACTTGTGTGGCCTGTGGGCCACAGAATGATTCTGGACCTTGGCACTCAGATCTGCACAGTGGGACCATGCTCCTACTTCCCAGCATGCCTGGCATGCCACACACGTGGTCCCTTGGAAGTGGCAGTGTGTGGGTGTTATCACACCGGCTCACCAAGGCCAGGACAGGGCTCCCGTCCTCCAGTTTTGCTGGACAGCTTGTTGATTTGGGTTTTGGTACCTGGGAATGAGCCCGGGGGCACTTAGCCACTGAGCCACATTCCAGCCTTTTTTATTTTGAGACAGGAGCTTGCTAAGACTGAGTCTGGCTTTGAACTTGCAATCCTCCTGCCTCAGTCTCCAGAGCCACTGGGATTACTGCTCCACCACGCCCAGCTGCGCACTGTTTTAACACACCCTGGTGCTGTGGGTGGCCTAGGCCGGTTGTCTGGGGGCAGCGATCCTGGCAGAAGTGGCCAGGGCCTTCAGGAGGAGCGCGGGAACCACTGTTGCTATTGGCCGCTCTGCTGATTGTCTGCTCCAGGGTTTCACCACTGCCTGGTAAACGATATGGGGGACCCCCAAAAGCCCAGCCTGTGAAACGAGTAAGCATGTGAAAGTACAGCGTGGAGGTGACATGAGCCTAAAGGAATCCATCTCTGAAAGTGCTGCTCTTCCCTCCTGGAATATTTTGGTGGAAATGGATGTTTGAGTTGGGAGGGGCAGCCAGGGCCATGGAGGGGCAGCCTGTGCCCTGAGGGTGGGCTCCTGCCTGGCCCCAGCTATGGGGTTGTGCTCAGTGACACAGCTGCCACTCCGCTGTAGAAAGCTTACACAAGGCCACCTTCCCAGCAGATAGGACTGAGTAGGAGCCAGCCTGGTAATGCTTGGCCACAGGCCGGGAAAGTGTTGGCAGCCCCCCCAACCCCGGGGCCTGTGGGAGCTCTCCAGCACGCATGGTTACTCTTCTCTGAGTTCTTTGCATTCCTGCGCATTTGAAATGTTTACCTTCTTAGAACTTCAGCTTATGCTTTGCCCACCAGAGACCAATCCCACGCATCCACATACCGCACTTACTAGACCACCCTGGTGACCAGGTAATTAAAGCTGCACAGGAAGACTATTGGAAATCACGCTCCCCTGTAATTCAAGAACAAGTTTCTTTATAGAGGGACACAGTTGGTGTCAGGCACATGTGGAAAAGAACAGGACTGTGATTTTGGCAGGGCACCAAGGGCCAGATGTTAAACATACTGACCACAAGACGGCTACAGTTATTGCTCACCAGCCTGAATTTTGTGCTATTTTAACCACTGTTTCTACCTGTCTCTTTCTTCCTGCCAGGTCCCCAGCTTGTGTGAAGATCTCCTGTCTTCTGTTGACCAGCCACTGAAAATTGCCAGAGACAAGGTGGTGGGAAAGGATTACCTTTTGTGTGACTACAACAGAGACGGGGACTCCTATAGGTGAGCTCATACCAGGGGTGCCACAGGGCACGCACAGAGAACCTCTGGACTTGGAGTGGCCGGCGGCCCACCCACCCATCTCTGTTCATTTGTCCTTCTGTCTTCTTCTTTCTCTTTCCTGTCTCCTCCTGGCTGTTCATCCCATCAACAAGCAGCTCCCTAAGAGTGCCTTTGTAATCAGCCTGTGACTCTCCTCTCATGGAAGAGGGTGGTGTACCTATGGTGGGGACCCTGAGGATGGGGTGTCTCCATATTTAAGGGATACTTGATCCAGCTCTGTCAGATACATACCTCTCCTTCCTCTTTCCATCACCATGCCCAGGGCTATGAACAGCTAGGTTGACTGTCACCCCTGCCCGGGAAGACTCGCAGTGATTGGTGACTCTGTGACCATGCAGCTGGCGCAAAGCCTGGCCAGGGCCTGGAGGGAGCCCAGAGGCAGCCATAGTCAACTGCAGGAGGACTTCTTGAAGGAGATGGTAGCTGAGCTAGTTTGTTTGGCTTGGTGTGAGTTTTTGCAGCGCTGGGGATTGAAATCAGGGTTGCATAAGCACTCCGTCCCTGAGCTACGTTTCTACCCATTCGAGTTTTTATTTTGAGACAGGGTCTCACTGAGTTGCCCAGGCTGGCCTCAAACTGGAAATCTTTCTGCTTCAGCCTCCCGGGTTGCTGGGATTGCAGGTGTGCACTACTGTGCGTGGCTGATATAAGTTTTGTTTTGTTTTAAAGAGAGAGGGACAGTGAGAGAGAGAAAGAATCAATTTTATTTAGTTTTTCATGTGGCTTTCATTGCTCGGCAACTTCATTGTGTAGGTGGTGCTGGGGTTCGAACCCGCATCCTCATGCATGCCAGGCGAGCGCTGTGTCTGCTGGGCCGCCGCTCCAGCCCCTAATCTAAGTTTTTAAGGGAAGTGGACGTTATTCCTGAAAGGGGATCCCTGAAGCAGTCCAGCACCGCCACGATGTGTTGCAGTGGCCACTCCCTTGGAGGATGATGGAGGACACCGTGTGCTGCAGTTTCAGCAGAGGCAACCTGGACTCAGCCATGGGGCCCAGCCTGATGCTGCTGCTGGAGAGGCCGCCAAGGGGCTGAGAAGTAGAAGGAATGATTTGCAGTCAGCCAGTGTGACTGTGCCAGCACTGCAGAGCACTGGGACTTGGACACATCATTGTCATCTCCGGTCTGTTTTCTCATCTGCAGACAGGAACAACAGTGCTGACTTGTGCAGCCGAGCATTCAGTAGTGTCTTTCTCCGAGTGTGCTCTGTGCACGAGGCATGGCCCTGAGCCTCTGCTGTGGGGTCTGTGTCCCAGTGAGGAAGCCAGACAGCACAGCATGTGCATAAGGAACACAGACGCAGACTGTTGCGAGACAGGACAGGTGGACAGGAAAGGTGCACCTGTAAGTAAGAAAATTCAGTCACACACACAGGTCTGGCAGGAGAGCATCCCTGGCACTAAGGTCCTGGGTGGGGGTGCACTTGCGGGTGGAACCGGCAGAGGGCCAGAGTGAGGCAGTGAGGGTGGGAGCCGAGCTCAGTGGGATCTCGAAGGCCAGGCTGAGGCTGCTTGGTAAAATTAAAAGTAGAACAAGTGAATTGCTGGACAGCATAAAGCTAATCACATATTTAAAAGCTTTAACTAATTAATACTGACTTTTTTTTTTTAAGAGAGAGGGACAGTGAGACAATTTTTTATTGAGTTTTCCACGTGGCTTTCATTGCTCTAACACTTGTTGTGTACGTGGTGCTGGGTTTAAACCTGTGTACTCGCGCATGCCAGGCAAGCGCCGTAACCGCCGAGCCACCACTCCAGCCCCAATACTGACTTTGAGAGACTATAATGATATTTCTTTCCTAACTTTAAATGGAGGCGAGGCAGAGCATGTTGACGGCCCACTCCAGGCCAGAGGTGGAGCAGTGGTGTGGCTGAGACGGTGCAGCAGGAGTGCGGGTGGCTGGTGTGTGGCAAGGACAGGTGTGAAGGGAGGTCGCAGGGCTTTGGGCCTGGGTAGCTGGAAGGTGGGGCCACTATGGGTGAAGGTAAGAAGACTCAAGAAAGGACCAGTTTGAGGACACTTTGTGATTGAGATGCCCTTGGATCAAAGTGAAGATGCCAGGTGGGAGCTTGTGTGCTGCTGAGTTTCCAGGGAGGGATCCGGGCTGGAGAGAGGACTGTGGAGATTCTGTGTAGAGCTGGCCATGCGGCCCGGGGCAGGTACGTTCATCCCGTGGTGTCCAGGGACAGTCCTCCTCGTGAGCCTCTGAGGAGCTGGGTGGAACAACCTTGGAGAGTAAAGTCCCAGTGCTGTGACAGGCCAGGGGAGAAGCACCTCGCCGGCACGCGACTCAGAGAAGACTTCCTAGGGCAGATTGCGGCAAGCCAAGTCTTGCTAGGATTGCTGTTGTCGAATTTCTCTTGCCACTGAAAGTCCGGGTAAGGCAGTTGCACAGGCAGCTGTTCCTGGGAGTCTGGGGAAGCACAGGATGGCGTCCCCGCCAGGCTCCCCAGCGCAGCAGCAGGGCACCCTGCAGGCCCTGCTGGCACTGGCGAGGTACCGGCGGGCTCTGGGATCTGCACCGTGCAGGAAGTGTGGGTGTGGAGGGAGAGGCTGTCTTTCCTCTCTCCGCTTCTCAGCGTGAACTTGAAGGTGTTCTGATTCTCCCCACACGTTTCCATCCTGTGTTTGATCGTTTGCTTAAATAAGATCCTTATGGTTGAGCGCTGCCAGCAGCACTGTTTGAAACCTGTTAGCTGAAACACAACGCCTTCTTGGGGGGAAATGAAAGGGCTGACTTTTGAAATCTGAGCATTCCTGTCCATCTGTCTTTTCTCAAATGGCCTCCATTTAAGCTCTTAAATGTGTTCTGAGTGCCCCTTGCACTGAGAATGCTCTGGGTAGCGTTAGGATTTTCCCCCCAGCTACAATTACCCCAACACCAGGGCTAACGGTTTGAAATGCTGTCGTCTGTGAGCCTTAAGAGCCGTGAGTTACAGGCTTCTTGGAAATTCCAGGCCCCCAGGCTACAGGAGGGTAGCTCTTGTGTGTCTCCTCTGGTTGCCTTGAAGAGAGAGGCACTGTGCACAGGTCTTGAGGTGCAGGGAGGGTGGCAACCTTCAGCCGTGGAAGCTCCCAGCCAGGAGCCTGCCCTGGACTTGGAGAGCTCATGGGAGGTAGGAGTTCAGGTTGCCACTCGGGCTCTAGCCTGCTGTGCCTCCTGGGGGACCAGGCCTCCATGTGCTAGTGGTGGTGCACCCTTGTCTCTGAGATTGCTGAGAGGCCTTTGAGCTGGGCTCACAGAGTTACCAGGCTGGTCTCAGAATCCGGCCTCAACCCCTCGAGCAGTGGGTACAGCAGGCACACACCCCGTGCCCAGTTCCTTTGCGTTTAAAGCTGTGTGTCCATGAAGGACCATCTGCAGGTCCCTTCGTCCCGTGCCCCCGTCAGGCTCCATCCAGCAGCATTCACTGACGCAGTGCTGGGCTGAGTGCTGAGGCAGGACAGGGGCATGAGTGTGACATGTGATGATCCACATCCGGGCAGAAGGGGTGGTCAGTTCTGCTTTTTCAGGGGGAAGAGCAAGAATTCTATCATTAGTACTTTTCAGTGGTAGAGGGTGGAGGGCCAGGTACTGTTGCAGATGCTGGGAATCATTAGGGGACAAGATGGAAGAGCCACTGCCCTCTCAACTGGAGTTCTGAGTCAGCTAGGTTTAAAGTGATGGCAGAGCCCCGCCTCACGAGTACATTTTGCGTGTGGCTGATGGCTGCCTTGCTAGCATCTTCACTGAAGGTTCCACCTGGCAGTGATGTCCCAAGGATGAATGAGCGAGTTCCAGGACGAGAGCCGGCATGTCCACCTGTGCTCGGGAAGGGAGAGGCGTCACGCCTGTCCAGGCCACCTGGGGTCCCGCTTGTGTGTGCAGCATCTCCCCCTGCTCTGGGGTGGTCAGCAGCTGCTGCCCGGAGACCCTGGAGGGACCATGCAAACACTCTCCCCCTGCTGCACTTTGTGACACAGCCTCTGAGAGGGCCAGGACCTCTGCCTGGGGACGGCAGTTCCACTCAGCCAGATTGCCAGCGGAACCCTGGGTACACAGGAAGAGAGCGTCTGTCGAAGCAGTCCTTAAAACTGGGCTTCGCAGGTGACGCCGCCACCTTGCCTTGGCCTCAGTCCCACACCCGTGGGTCTGGACCCCCACCGGTGAGGGGTCTGTGGTCCGTGGGTCGGAGGCCAGGGGGAAGGTCATGGAGCTCAGGCTGAAGGCAGAGAGGCTCCCCCGCTTGCTCCCGTCTGCTGCTCCTCGCTGCTCTCACCTCGTTCTGCTCTTGGGACACCGACCCTGTGAAGTCCACCTGTGGGAATCAGCGAGCGGGGCTTTTCCTGACACCCTTCCCAGCTTGCTGAGACTAAACGCTTTCCTGGTGTGAAGGTGCATTCTGAGGCGCAGCGGGTCTTGACTGGAAAGGGAGAGCTGGTTCTCAGTACGCCGCGGTGTCTGCGTGGCGCAGGCACAGGTTTTCGCGGCGGTCAGCATTTTGTGGAGCTGGCACTCTTGCCTGCTTCTCCAGCTGACAGCTCTTCCTACAGCCTACGTGGAGGGTCTTGAGCAGTTTATCTAGAGCCGCCAGCAGGGCAGGGAGGGGCGGGGAAGAGCCTGCCACCTAGGTGTGTGACACTCTCAGTCAGCAAGTGAAGCTCGTGGGAAAACTCTTAGCGGCTGTCAAACAGCTGGTGGGGGCCTGGAGCCGTGGCTCAGCAGTTACAGCGCTTGCCTGGCATGTGGGAGGACACAAGTTCAAACCCCAGCACCGCATACACAACAAAGTGTCGAAGCAATGAAATCCACATGAAAAACTGAGTAAAACTGGTTCCCTCTTTCTCTGTCTCTTTCTGTCCCTCTCTCTTTTAAAAAAAAAAAAGCCAGTGAGAGGGACTACTGTGCATGTCCCACTCTGAGTCTTTGCTCTTTGGACCTCCACAAAGTCCTCTTTCCAGGACCTGGAAACATCTTTGCTCTAAGTAATGGCTTTGCCTCTGAAATTTCAGGCAGCTGGGGCTTAGGCTGACTGCTCAGCTTCTGCTTCTCAATGGACTGATTGATGTCACCTCCTCCTCCTTCCTTCCCTCCAGGTCACCATGGAGTAACAAGTATGACCCTCCTTTGGAAGATGGGGCCATGCCATCTGCTCGGCTGAGAAAGCTGGAGGTGGAAGCCAACAATGCCTTTGACCAGTACCGAGACCTGTGAGTCTTCCTGCCCGTGCGCCTCACTCTCAGGAGTTGACAGGGAAGTCCTAACGGGAGTCTGCACTGTTTCAGTTGCCTGACACCTAACTATAAAGACTACTCATAGGGTGCGGGCACCAGGTTTTTAATTGAGTCGCTACTGAGATCACTCAGCCATAGAATGCCACCCTCTGCAGACTTAATTGTGTCATTCTGTGTCACAGTTCGTAACCACAGCAAGCACCATTGGGATAGCACCTGCTATGTGCAAGACTCAGCAGATGTTTTGCGTACGTATAGTGTCAAACCCTCACAAATGTCACAGCTGTGTTACTCCCCATTTTTCAGATAAGAAACTAGAGCTCAGAAAGATGTAGGTGGCTGTCCAAGGCAAGTGGCAGAGCCAGGACTCATGCTCAGATCCCATTCCAGAGACATGTTTTCTACCACCCTACATGCTCAGGGGTGCTTGGGGTCTGCAGCCCCCTCGACTGCCAGACAGCACGAGTCGAAGTCGTGGGCATGAAGCCGTGGCAGCCCCTCTGCACCTGACATCCCCTGGACCCTGGAGTCGATCAGGGCCTCAGCCCCCTCTTGAGGAAGTGTTGTTGCTAACCTGTTAGATTCCTAGCTCCTGTCTCACCCTTCCTGCCACCACCGCACCACCAGAAAACATCAGTCTCTTGTACGGAGAGGCTGCGGAGCAGGCTGGCTGTCCTCCGAAGTGTTAACTGTGAAGCAGAAGCACTGAGGCTCTTCAGCCTGCGGAGATCATACTCTGTTTTTGTTTTGTATGTGTGTGTGTGTGTGTGTGTGTGTGTGTGTGTTCGTTTTTTCTATAAAACCCTTAGCAAATGTAAAAACTACCTCTCCAGTTTTGAGATGGGTGGGATTTGGCCCTGGGTCTGTCGTTGCCTGACTCTGGTACAGGATGAAGGCAGAATTGACGGTAAGATCAGTGACCCATCAGAAAGCTGAGCTCATTGTCCGCAAACAGGGTCAGGGCACTGGGGATGAACCCAGGGGTGCTCTACACTGAGCCGTATCCCCAGGCCTTTCCGTTTTTTGTTTTGAGACAGAGTCTTGCAAAGTTGCTGAGGCTGGCCTTGAACTTCTGATCTTCCTGCCTCAGCCTCTGACCCCCTGGGATTATAGGCGTGCACCACTGTGCCTGCCCTGCGTGTTAAATTTTGAGAAGTGTCCCTTTTCCTCCCAAGCCGTCTTCCAAAAGACATTTTTTAGCCTGGCACTGTGGCGCCCTTCTGTAATCCCAGCAACTCGGGGCTTAACCAAGGCCCTAAGCAACTTAGTGAGACCTCAGCTCCGAAATATAAAAAGGGCTAGGGCTATGGCTCAGTGGGTGAGTGCCCTGTACAAAAAAAGAAAAAGACACCAGTCCAGCAGTCCTGGAGAATGCCCAGGGGTTCAGTCCCATGTTAAGATACTAGTATTGAAGATAATAAAAGGGCAGCAGTAGAAATAGTCACCGGATCACCGGGTCCCATTATCTGTGGTGTCTCGCTTGATCTTTTAAGTGACACTGTGAGAGAGCATCTCCCCCCTTGTGAGAATGAGCTGACAGATGCAGAAAGGTGACTTAGCCTAGTTCACGAACCAGAGGTGGAATGGGACGTGAAGCCGTCTTTCCCCAGCTCCGGAGTCCAGAGCGCATCTGGCGGGCGTTTGGGTGCCTCCCAGGAGCCGGGTGCTGGCCAAGGGCACCCTGGTGTTCTCTGTGCTTTTGTTTTTCCCTCAGGACTGCGGATGAAACCCAGGGCCTCCTGCATGCCAGGCAGGTGCTCTACCATGGTTCAGGGCCCTTTTTGTCTTCCTTTGAGACTGTTTTGTTAAGTTGCCCGGGCTGCCCTTGAGCTGAAGACCCTCGGCCTGACCCTCCTGAGCGGCTGGGATTACAGGCGTGCACCTCCACGCCTGGTGAAATGACCCATGTTTCTGTGCGCCTCTGGTTTCCCCAGCACTCTTCTCTAAGGTGAACTTAACCCAGGAGACAAGATGGGTGACAGTGTGACCTCTGCCCCCAATCAGGGTTGTACTGGACACCCAGCTCATAATGTCCCCGGCACCTCAACTGTGCTGCTCAGCAGGAGAGAGTCCAGGACCTCAGTGGCTCCCACAGAGGAAGGCAGGGAGGCCCTTCATTCTCTCCTGTGAGTGTAGCCAGAGCCATTCTCTCCACACAACAGCAGCCACTGGCCACCAGGGGGCGGTGCCTAGACTTGTCATCCAGGGCAGCCCATGGGTTTCCCGACCCCAGTGTAGCCCGAGTGCTGCGGGTCCACACCACGCGTGCACTGTGGTCCAGCTGGACCACACAGGGTGAACTGACCACCCCTTTTTGGGTTAAGATTTATAAAACAAATCTTTTTCTTTTGTAAGTATCTCGGTATGCTGCTCATCTCCAGAAACTTCCATTCGCAGGGGAGCCTGTGAGGGTTCTGGTTGACTTGTCAGTGACACTGGAGGGGGCTGGAACCTGAGCTCCTTTCCCCAGATGGCACTAGTCACTGCGTGGGTGCGCTCTGCTTTCTAGATCGTTAGCTGGGCTGGAGAGACAGCAGATCATGCCGTTGTGTCCTTGGTCCCCCTCCTCCACGCACAGGGTCATCCTGTGAACGAAGCTACAGGGCTGTTCGTGGACTCTTCCACCGTCTCCCTTTCACATCGGTAAATAGGCTCAGGCGAAGGAAAGGTCCCTCTGAGGCAGGAGGCAGCTCGTCTGATGCTGTTTGTGGTCACTCTGGGCTGCTGCTTGAGAGCAGGGCTGGTGGGAGATGCTCAGCCCTGCCAGAGAGAAGAGGCATGGTCGAGGAGAAACCACTGCAGAGTGGGACAGGCGCAGCGCGGTGCCAGGAGAGCTGAGTAAGGGAAACTGGCCTGTGCCTCGCAGGCTGGGGTGTTGTGTTTGGGGATTCCTGGGTCTTGGTGGATTTACAGAGTTATGGCTGTGCCTGGATATGCTGGAGTCCCTTGACCCCATCCATCAAGTGACAGAGCGCTGCCAGAGTCGTCCTTGTAGGGGCGGTAGGCTGCTTGTGGACTGCACTGCCTTCCAACCAGAAGGCCACGCTGGACTGCTCACAGGGACTTGTGGTGCACTCGCCCCCGGGATGTTGGTGTAGACTCTGGCCCTGAGTCAGCTCGGCTCCCCTCCTACCCACTGATCTTAGGCCCTTTAACGTTGTCCTCAGCTCTTGAGGTTCTTGCGTGGAAGGAGATGGCAGCGAGCACGTGGGGTCTGACGGAGCCCCGCCATCCGCACCAGGCATCCCCGGCCCGTGATGCCCTTCAGACACGGAGTGCCTCCCCCAGGGCCACTCTCTAGGCCCCAGCTTTGATCTCTGGGGCTGTCAGGGAAAGGGAGCTAATAACCGCGTGTGGAGTCGGTGTGGCCGGCTGGGGCTGGGATTGGGGACACCTGGCGCTCAGGCCCACTGGCTTGTATATCCCGTGGGCCCTGGCATCCTCGTGCTCCTGGCCGTACGCAGCTCTTCTCGATTATTCCCCAAGGTGGACAGACGGTGAGCAGGGGCCCGGGAGGCTCTGCTGTGTGTCCCCGTGGTGCCCTTTGACTGCGGGTCCTGTGCCTGCCCTGTGCTGGCTCCCTGCTTCACCCACACCAGGTAGAAAAGGAGCACGGTGGCCTGTCCTGCGAGGACCACTGTCCAGCAGCCCTGCTTTTAGGTTTAAGGAGTCACTTTGGTGACAGTGCTGAGAGATGACAGGTGCATTTTGCTGGATGGGCCTGGATGATGGCATCACCTGCTCCATGTCTTGAGTCTCGTTTCTTCCGCCCTGGTCCCCAGCATCCCGGCCTTCCTCGTCCCTCTCTCCCGCAGCCTGGATGCCTTTCACATCGCATTGCTTGCTGGGCCCTGGTGTAAGCGAGCTCCTCAGTTCTGGAAGCTCATCCCCTGACTCGAGTGATTCTTCTTCCTGGGGAAAGACCTAGAAATGGAGCCTCCACCACAGGGCCATGGGCTCACGGGTGCTAGGAAACGAGGAGTGAGCCGCAGGGGTCTGCATGAGCCCCAGGGTCAGCACGGGGACTCTTCAGGTTCCAAAGAAGACAGGAAGCCCATCCTGCTTCAGCTCGCTCACTGGTCTCGCCTGACCTCTGGGGGCGGGCGGTTTGCCGGAGACCAGATGCTCTAACCAAAGGCGCCACCCTCTTCCAAAGAGGATGACTCTGCTCCAGGCCAGCTGCCTCTGCAGTCCTCAGCTCTTGGCTTCAGCAGATAATACCTTGAAACATGCGGTTGTAATTTATTGGCCTTATAAGTTAATTTTAGTGGGTGTGCAATTGATTGAAATCAAAACCTAACAAAGGCCAGAGTTTGGGGGTGGAGCAGGGTGGGGAGGATTTTGTGTTCCTCCTTGTTTGGGGTTTGAGATAATCTTCAAAGCTTTAATTAGCTTTTCTAATCAACCCTCCTCATCTGGAAGAAGTTTGCAGAGGAAAACAAGGCGGGCGTGCCTGTGGCAGTCCCAGCAGCTCAGGGGCCTCTCAGGGAGTGCCCGGGTGCTTGGTAGATGGCTTCCCAGACACCCACCTCCTCTTCCCTTGCGTTTGAGAATCGGGGCTTTTTGTGCTCCTTCCTTCACTTTCCCACACCTCTGGTCCACTGACATTTCAGCAGCCCTGGCCCAGGAAGGGTGGGACACCCACGTTAGTGTGGAAAGTTTGTCACCTTTGTTTTCCTGGGTCCCTGAAACTATGTTCCCTGCGCCTGGGTACCTGGGGGTGATATGAGCACCATTTCAGTACTGTGGGGAATTGTGGGTGGCGGGTGCTGGGGAAGGGTCCGAAGCGTGAGAAGCAGGAGCTGAGATGTTCAGAGGACCTCCCGAGCTGGCGCCTCACCCTCACCACGAGGCTGTTCTGCCTCACTGCTGAGCGGCTTGGGTCGCCCTCTCTGAGCTGCCGCTTGCTCCTCATATGGGGCTGGGTGGCTGGCTGAGCCTCTGCCACTTGCTGCAGCTCTTGCTGCCACGCAGCACCTCGGCTGCTGTGGAGATGTCGTCTCTCTGCGCTTACAGTGATGGATATGGGGCTGTTCGGGTGGCAGACTTGGCAAGGAGGCAGGCTGTGTGGTATTGCTGGCCACCATGGAAGGCCACCAGCCACCAGCCACAGCAAGACCTCAAGTAAATCTGCCTGGGAAGTGGAGTTAGTGGGGGCACAGTGCGGACACGTGCAGGCCTGTGGGCTGCCAGCTGTGGTGGCGTGAGGGAGCGCTTGTGGTCCTTCAACACACCTTTCCTGAGAACCTCTAGGGTCGGGGCTGCGCACTGCACGTGCGGCCACGATGGTGTGGACCCACGCTGTCCTCCTGAGGCTCCCTGCCCAGCAGGGCCAGAGGCACACAGGAAAAGGTACCAGTGAGCAAGTGCTGTGGAGAACCCCGGTGAGGGCAGCTGAGGGTGGAGGGCTGGCTTGTGCAGGAAGTGCTGACGCAGCAGGCCTGAGGCTGCTCCTTCCTGAGGCCTACAGGCAGGGCCCTGGCTGGCACCCGGGAGCTGGAACTTGAGGATGCTTCCACCGTGCTGGTAGAGTGGCTCACCAGGAGTGGGCCACATGCGGACATTGTGGTCGTTCTCAATTCCTGCTTCCCCAGGTCTGCGTTTTAATATGTGCTTGGATGAATAAGTAAAACCCTGGGCTCCGCTCCCTCCCGAGCGTCCCGTGTCTTTGCAGCGTCACACCTTGCACAGCTCCTTGCTGGGGAACGAGGCATGGCCTGAGGGACAGCTGAGGGGTGCGCAAGCTCCTCCTGGTTCCCTGGATTCTGCCTGGGTGCTCTGTGTCCTTCCACCCCCGCTCCTTGGCCGTGAGCGCCTCAGTGTGCCAGGCCCTGTGCTTCCTGGCACATCCTCAACCTCAGGCACTCTCGGGTCTCCACTGCCCTGAACCTGGTGGGGGTAGTCGAGGCAGGGCTCTCAGCAAAGGGAGCCTGTGGGGACGTTTCATGTGGTTGTGGTCCAGTGAGTGAGGCCAAAGTGGGACCTGGGCATCAGGGAGAGATAATGGATACCTGAGGGGTCATTCTGAGGGTGTCAGGGGCACAGCCTTGGTCTGCTGTGATGTTCGAGGCCCCAGAGTTTTCCAGCCCTGGGGACCTTCTGTCTTGGGAGGCAAAGCCCCACATGGGGTAGGGAAGCCAGGAGCAGAGTTAGCACAGGCAGTAGAGATGTGCAGGAAAGTTCTAGGGGGACCATTGGGCATGCCCCATCTGCCCTCCCCTGCCTCACGTTGGTGTGTGTCCTTCCCTTGCCTGGAGATGGCATGTTTTTGTGGATCTAGAGGTTTCCAGAGGCATCTTGTGACAGGCACCACATGCTGTGCCCCCAGGAGATCAGGTGGAGACAGTGAGGCTGTCTCTGGCTCTCGGCTTGGGGCAGGCTAATTGGTATTGGATCTTGACATGTGCTCTTTGAATTTCCAGCCACGCAGAGGGCCTCAGAACACGCCACTTGCCCGAGCCTGGGGCCCGCACAGAAGTTCTGGAAGCAGTGGGGACCCCAGACTCGCTGCACTTGGGTCTTGTTAACTGAGTAGGGGCAGTGAGCCTGCTGCCCACCCTCCAGCTGCTGCAGTTTCCAGAACCCCCAAAGAGTCCTCTCTGGGGACTGGTGACAGAGCACCCACCGCAGCCTCCCTCTGGCATCCGAGGCTGCAGCCAGCCTTTGGCTGCCTTGGCAAGCGCTGTCTGCTTCGCATCTGCTGAAAGAGGGTTAAATGGAAAGCAGGAGCGTGTGGAAAGCAAGTTCTCTTGTAAACATGATCCCCCGGCAGCACCAGGGACTCTGAGTTCTCCAGAATTCCTGAGTTCCCGTAACCGAATGGCACAGTCACGCCTGGGTTTCTACAGTTCCACGTGCTGGGGGGAACCCTGCTGAAAGCAAGGCCCAGCGCCCTCCCGTGGTCAGGTCCTTGTGCTGCCAGAGCCTCTGCAGTCTCCTGACTGGGCTGCCTCCCAGGCTGCCGCGAGGAAAAGCTCCTGGGTGCAGGTATCAAGGATCGGTGCCTTTGGACTTCCTCTCTGGAATTCCCAGCGTGGGCGTCAGGGTGCACCCGGCTTCCTGACCACCCAACAGACTCCTTGTCTGCCTTTCCTCCTCCTCAAGGCTGCAGCCGTGCACTAACTTTGGTGTGCATTTAACTTACAGGCTCTGAGCCCTCGCTGTGCCGTGTGATGCCTCCCTCCAGAGCTGGGACGTCTAAGCCTGGCAGCCGGGGTGGGGCGGAACCATGGACCCTGGGGCCAGCCCCACCAGACGCCCAGTCCCAGCTGCCTGCTTCTCAGCTGAGTGACACTCCCTTACCTTTCTGGCTGGTTTCCTTAACTGAAATAAAGTATGCAAGGCCCTTGGTCCAAAGTAGGTTCTCAAAAATGGCGGCTGTGAATGATAGCGCTGGCTCCGAAGCCCCAGAAATCTTCACTATGGATTTGCACACAGAGCAGCCTGAATGGCCCAGAGCCTTCCCATGCCTGGTCCCCAGGGTGACTCTTCAGCGCAGATCCCCAGCCCTGCCGTCGCTTCCCTTTAAGTAAAAGCGCTTCGTAAAGAGGCTGTAAAGAGCTGCAGCCACGGGGGCTCCTTGTGCACTTCTGGTGCAGCTGGCACTAAAGTCCCACACGCCTAAGCCGATCACTGTGCTTGCTCGGGGGTGGCTGCACCTGTGTGTACGGAAGGAATTTCCACACCATACCTGCCCCATGTCCATGGGCAAGCTCTGGGACACATTTCCTGAACTGCTGAAAACAGCTGGTCTCATACACAAGGGTGATCGGGTTTCAGCGTCAGCTGTGGACAGGGCCAGCCGAAGCCCAGTGCCGGTCTTCCAGCTGTGGGGATGGGGCCCGCTCACTGCACGCAGCCCCTAGGGCTTCAGAGGGGACACGTCCTGGGCAGTTCAGAGCATGGCAGGCTGTCCTGTCACCCACCTGGAGTGCAGGAGCCTGATGAAAACAAATAGGCCTCAAGGTCAGCTCTCCTGTCCCTTCCTGTCACCTCCTCCTGTGTCTGAGCTTGTTTCCCAGATGTGCCCTTGCAGGGCTGCCACGACCAGCGTAGGAGCAGATCCCTGCTGTCCACCTGCTTGTTACTGTGGCCTTCTGCAGCTCTCTGGACTTGCCGGCAGCGTGCCTGGGCCTCAGGTGCAGCTCTAAGCAAATGGAGGCTCCCCTTTTTCTTGGGGTACAGTTGAGTTGTTCCCATCTCGGGATCAGGTGCCCTTTCTGTGTTAAACACTATCAGAAAAACAAGCTGCTACTGTAGCTGGAGCCTGGGAAGGAGCAAAAAGGCATTGTCTCTGGGCCAGAGCTGCAGCCCCTAGGGATGCCGCTGTCCCCTGGGATCCGTTCTCCCCCTCTGCTACGAAACTCAGGCATGGGAGTTGCGCCTGTGTGCCCTCATCCCTGCCACGTCCACAGTGAAAAGTCCCTTACGACCACTTATCATAAGTCTTGCCCCTGCTGTTCAGGTAGATCTCAGAAGCAGAAGAGACCACATCTGTGACAGAAGGACATGAGTGGAAATGGGCAGGTCTCGGGGATCCCACGGCTTTGGACCTTTTGAGAGCCAGGGCTGCTGGCTTGGCACTAGGTGATAGGGTTCTAGTGGACTGGACTTCTCAGCTGGCGTTTCAGGCAGCCTGGCAGGTCCCCTGCATTCTGTCTTGGTAGGAAGCAGAGAGCTGACCCACACCACCTGGACTTGGTTGTCGTCGCCTCATCCTCATGTGTTCCCAGGCCCCATGGCCTCCACGGAAGACAGCCTGCATAGGGGATGGACGAGGGCAGAGGGGTGGAGCCATGGCTGAGAGAAGGACGCTGGGCAGACCTGAGTGGAAGTAGCACTCCAGGGTGCAGGGTGCTGAGTGTGGGATGGGAGTCCCCGGCAGCACTGACCCAGCGTGACTACAGGAGTGCAGGCTGGTCCCCAAGCCTTCACACGTGAGGCGGGGGTGTTGAAGGAACCCAGAGTGAGGGCTCCCAGCATGACTTATGGGATGCACAAGGGCATGAGGGTGGAACCTCCTGGGGTTCTATAAGCCATCTCTAGGTATTGGAAAGGACATTTGAGGAGAGAGCATGAAGTTCTTGTCTTGTATGGCTCTAGATGACAGAAGGTGGAAGCTTTCATTCAAGTCCAGAGAGAACTGTTGGAGCTCTGCAAGCAGAGATGTGTGTCTCGGGCAGGCGCTGGGCTCCCTGTCGCTGGAGGCGTGTGAGCAGAGCTTCAACAGGGATTAGGATGCTGGGCTTGCCCTTGCAATACTTGGAGTCTGCCTCACATAGGCCCTGATGCAGCGGCTAGACCCTGGGGGTCGGAGCTGGGAGGCCCTTCTGAGCAGCCCTTTTGTTTCACAGTGGGAAAGCCCAGATACGCCGTGCCTGCCACTCTGCCGTGGTTAGTAAAGCTGAGTGCAGGAGACAGCCCCCGGCCCACATCTGCAGAGCTTGCCTGCTCACGTTTCCCACTGCTCCAGGTCTGTGGGCCTCAGCAGGCATCATAGATGCTTCAGGCTGGAGGTCCAAGTCCACCGCAGCCTCCTGGCCCTAGCCCAGTCCTGTGACGGCGACCCAGCCAAGTAACAGCTGGAAGGCCACACCTGAGTGGAGCCCAGAACTGCAGGGTTTCCCAGCACACCTTCCCCTTCGGTTCTCTGGTGGTAGGCTGTGGCCTGCAGCTCACTGCCTGTGGGGAGCCGTTGTATTCCAGCCTGGAATCCAGCCTCTGCCCCAGGAGGCAGCTTGCGAAGGAGAGGCCAGCCTCCAGGCCCATCACCACTTTGCGCCTGCAGCCCAGCCTCAGCCAGGAGTGCAGATTGGGTGAGTGCTGGTTACGGCTCAGATTCCCAAGCAGGGTTCCATCCAGGGTCCCATGCACCTTGGCGTCAAGCACTCTCGAAAGCATTTGGGGCCGGAATATCTTCTTGCTTTTGTGAAGTAGGCCCTTTTAAATGGGAAGCATCGTGGTTTTACCTCTTAGGCTTCCTGCCCCACTCTTTCACCCCAACAACTCAACTCTCAATAAATCTAGGGATGGCAGTTCTTTTCTCTGCATCCCCCACAAGTCCAGGGGGGGAAGAGTTAGGGGAGTAGACTGGCTATGTGACCGTGGCGTTAATCAACTGAAAGAGTGATTTTCCGGGACAAACAAGCCAGAAGTCTGGCATTATTATTGAAGTATCAGGCTTCGAGCTTTTCCAGGTTCCAGGATCTGGTAATGGTAGAGGACAAGCTCAACCAGATGCTAATTGTCATGGCCTCTGCTGGCACACAGCCAGCCCCATCTGAGTGAAGGCCTTGCCTTCTGCTCCCAGCATCCCAGCAGAGGTATCCCCTGGCGGCTCGATCTGGTGGAGCTTGTGGAAAATGTCTGGTGGTATTGGTCGTATTATTTTCAAATGGTGGGACTTACAAATGGTGACCTTACTCGGAGGGACAGGGTCAGGGCACTCTGGAAGGGAACCAGGAGGATCTGGTGGCTTGACAGTCCTTGTTGGAACCACCTGGTGACGAGCTGAAAAGCACCAAGTGGCCTAAGGAAGCTCCCCTTAGCCTATCCCTTGGTGTTCTGCTTTCTTTCAGAAAAAAAAGAAAGAAAGAAACAAGGGTATTAATACTATATGAGGTGTGTAAGGTGGAACTGGCTGCTTCCACTCCAACACCCCAGCCCAGGACCCGCTCCCACTCTGGGCAGCTTCTCTCTGGCCGCCTCAAGCTTCCCTGTGGGCTGCAGACAGCAGGCTAAAGTTTCCAAACGCTGGAGACGAAGGAGGCAAACACACAAGCCCACCTGCGACCTCCTGTGGGCTGTTATTCTCCCCGCTCCTGCCCCCAAAAGAACTTACTGCAAGAGCATTATAAAAGAAGGAAATTTAAATTAACCCACAGCACCATAAATCGACGTGTCCCATAAACCTGGTTTTTCCACGGGCCCTTCCAGTCTTTGTCCAGATGCCCAATTCTTCCATGACCGCACGCACAGCAACGGCACTGCGTCGAGTTCGGCTTTTTTCACCTGGCACCTAATCACTGGCACTTTTCCGGAGCCACGTGAGCTCCGCCGTGGCTCGTAACAGCTGGGACAGTACTCCATTGCCGGATCCTAACTCACAGCCCATCCGGCTTTAATAAAGAGCCAACAGCGGGGAGTTGGAGATGAGGCTGCTGCCCACCCCCTAGTGCTCCCTGCAGAGGTGGCAGGCGTGCGGGGGACCTGGCCCATGCAGGTCCGGCCCAACACCTCAACAATTCAAGAAGGCCACAAGTCTCGACGTGATGGTCCAAGACAAAGGAGTGGGGACTGAGTGATCACAAGGCTGCTCTGGAATCGCCCGGAAGCTCCAGCCTCTCCAGCAAGTGCTGTCAGGACCACTTGAGACTGCGGGGTGCACAGAGATGGCTTATAGAACCCCAGGAGGTTCCACCCTCATGCCCTTGTGCATCCCATAAGCCATGCTGGGAGCCCCCACTCTGGGTTCCTTCCTCAATCACTCTTCCAGTTGATTAACGCCACGGTCACATAGCCAGTCTACTCCCCTAACATGGTTTATGGTTCTGTTCTGGGTGTGGAGTGTTAATTAAGGAGGGGCCTCAATAAGCTTTTAAAATCCATCCTTACCTACTGTACTTTGATCACAATGACATGAAGCAAGGAAAAAAATAATTTTTATGTGGTTCGCATTTATGAGTTTTTACATAAAGGCTTTGTGGGTATTTAAGAATGTGCTAAAATGTTGTCTAAAGCCACATGAAGCCATCTGAGGAGTCACCCGCCAGCATAAAGGCACACACACGGAGGCACTTTAATCGGCCTTTGTGTATTTAATAAGTCAAATAGCGTTCATATTGCTTAAATGCTAACATGCTCCTTCAACAAGTGGCTCTGTGACCGGCTCCTGGGCTCATCCCATTGAATGTCAGTGGGAACAGGAAAGCCAACGTGGCCACGTGCTAGGAGCAGGCCACAGGGGAATCAACCCTCTCAGCCCTGAGCTCCGCCGTGCTGGGCGGCTCTGGAATCCCCAGCGCTGCACACATGGAGAGGAACTGGCCCAGAACTGACCACCATGGCTCAGCAGATAGGGTCCCGGCAGCAGGGCCTTTGGTCCAGTGGGTGGCACTGGGAGCATCAGCTCCAGGTGGCGGCTGAAAGCAAAAGCATGGCTCTTCGTGGCCTTTCTAAACGGAAAGTCGGAACACGGGCTGGACTCCACACGCGAGGTCCATGGTGCGTGGCCTCCTCCCGTCAGGACTCCTCACAAGCAGACAACAGCCTCATCTCAGCAGGACCATGGGGAAGTCAAGTGGGGGCCTCAGAGAGCTCCGGACACCAGAAATGGTGGTGACAGATCAACTGGGGCACAACCAGCGGCAAACTCCACCATCAGAGTGCCATGAGCTCCACAAACAGTCCCAGTGACTCCCAAGCCCTCCCCAGCAAAGCGGGACACCTGCTGAGGCAGTGGACCTGCAGAGGGCTCAGAAGATGGGACTAAGGAGATGGGGCCATTTGGGCACAGAAGAGCAGGTTTCTGACATGATCCGCGCTGCAGCTGCTCCAACTGCCAGGGAGTGGCAGAGTGCAGGTGCTCTGGATGCAGACCATGGTTCCAGGGTGGCGAAAGGAAAGATGGGATGTCAGCCCCGCCTTCTGCCAGCACAGGAATAGCCACCACTTTTAAAGTTGTTTCCCCCTTCTGATGTGGGGCTGCTCTACCCAAAAACAGACGGGAAGGGAAAACCAAGAGGGAGGTTAGCAGGCCGCCCTTCCCTGCAGCCTCCTGAGTTAACGTCTGACCAAGTGAGTCACCGGAACATAGGAGAACAGGCTAGAAAGAATCCTGCACTCATGCTGCCCAAGCACCGCGAAACCTCATGTCCAGCATGAGGTGACCAGTCCATCGCCCCATGACCAGGAACATTCCAGAATGCCCTCATGTGCCTACCCCTTGCAGGGCTAGTCCAAATGAGGATGGCTCCGTAGAGGGGGTGGGAACCTCAGGCCCTAAACCGGGCTACACGGCTTGCTTCACCCATCCAGGGAGGGGGGAGTTTGGACAGAGGCTGGGGACAGGAGCCTTTATGTTCCAGAGTAGGGTCCTTGTGTTCCTCCGGTTCACATGGGACAGCCCTGTGCACGGGGCCCCACTGGTGTTCCTGGGTGCCTTACTACTCAGTCTGCACTGGTGCTCCTGCCTGAGTGAGGCCCCCTCCCCAGGGTAACCAGCTTTACGGCTGGCACCTCAAGGCACACCCAGTGGGTGCTCACTGAGGGACTCCTTGTCAGCCGGCTTGACCACAGTAGGGAGTGTGGGGTGGAGAAGTGGGCTCAGGATGTGGTCTGTGAGGAGGGCTGCTCTCTTGGTAGGATCGTCTCTTAGTGGCACCCTGTATCTTTAAGGTTCTGACCTTTAGAAAAAGACTTTAGTTGTAAACAATCTTATACTTAAGTAAAACTGGCCTGCAGGTTGGTTCTCGGACTCCCTCCTCGGGTGGATACCAGAGTCCCCAAATGCTCACATCCTTTATATAAAGTCCACAAGTGCCGATAAGGTGCAGTTTTGTTTATTTTTTTTTAAGAGACAGAAGGATAGTTAGAAGGACAGAATCAATTTTATTTAGTTTTTCATGTGGCTTTCATTGCTCCAAAGCTTCTATGTGGAGCTGGGGTTTGAACTCACGTACTCACACATGCCAGGCAAGCGCTGTAACCATGGAGCCACTGCTCCAACCCATATTTCTGATTATTTTTAATTCAAAGTTGGTCGAGTTTAAGGATGTGGGGGCTGTATATACTGAGGGCTGCCTGCACAGCTACACTAGAGCTTCTGTGCACCTTCCAGCCCCACGCTCTGAACACCAACATCTGTGCGCTCCTTTATCATAAAACAGCTCCATTGTGGTATGATCACAGATGGATGTGAATTTTTAGTATTTTATTTCAGTGTCAGAAATAACAGTGATCATTTGTCAGGTATCTACTTTCCTTTCCTTATTTATTTTCTCTCAGCAGTTCTGTAAAGTAGTTGTTCCCTGTGGTCCGGGTTCACACAGCTTCTCCAGTTGCCCTTAGCAAGTCTTTGCTGGATAGGCACTGGAGCAGAGCTGGTCGCGGGCTGCCGGGCCTGCAGTCCCTTGGAATGGTGCCAGCCCCCTGGCCTGCCCCCAGAGGTGCCTGCTGCACTGTTCGTTCAGGGCTCAGATGGGGTGACTCTGGCCCTGGACTTCCTGATAAAGACCGTGACTTCTCTGAGCGGCAGTTTAGTTAGCAACAGAGTTCAAGGCGCCACGTCTGCTCCTGGCAACCTCCTCGGCCACAGTGGTCAACTTGGGTTCCTGGGTTCGGGATCCCCGACTGATTCCTGGCCCTTTCTTTCCCACTTCCATTTGATCATCATTAGGGATTTTCCATAGTGACTTGGAGCTGAGGAGGACGCTCTTGTCCTGAGTTTAGCCCTTTATCCCTGGAGGCCTGGGGAGGCGGCACAGTGTAGACACTTGCCTGGCATGTACAAGGCCCTGGGTTCAATTAAGGAACCACTACCACCACCAGAAGGCCTGGTCTGCCTGGGCTTGGCTGGGGAAGCAGGTGTCGCTGTATCCCATTTCCCTTGTCACAGAGCCATCCCATCCCAGAAGGTAGACATCTTAGACGTGGTGGTCTGTAACGATGGCTGCTGCAGGAGCCGTGGCTTCCACTGATGCTCTGCTGTGTATTCGCTGTGAGGAATCCTTTGTCTGGGCTGAATCCGAAGTCCAGAGAAGCTTAGCTTGCCAGAGACAGAGCTCAGATTTGAGTTTGTCTTTATGGCTCCTAAGCACATGTTCTTTCTGGGACCAGCCCGGGAAGCTCTGATCCCAGACAGACACCTGGGCACACCCTTGCCAGGCTGATGATCTGTAACTTGGCCTCTCATGGAAACATGGGCCATCTCTTGCAGGTATTTTGAAGGTGGTGTCTCGTCTGTCTACCTCTGGGATCTGGATCATGGCTTTGCTGGAGTGATCCTCATAAAGAAGGCTGGAGACGGATCAAAGAAGATCAAGGGCTGCTGGGACTCCATCCACGTGGTAGAAGTGCAGGTACAGCCTCCCCAGCAGCTGGCAGCCAGGGCCTCTCGGTGCAGGTGCCAAGGCTAGCAGGACAGCCCCAGTGCCCAGCACATTCTCCCGTGAGAGGCTACTATGATTCTCAGACCCCTGGTGACTCCTAAAAAAGTGAACCAAAGCCCTTTGGATGGAGATTAGTGAAGATTGCAGTAATCCTTGATGATAAAGAACCTGTTACACGGGATTGCAGGTTCTGCCCTTTAAAAGATGGGGGATTTTTAAGGAAGGTAGTGCTGCAGTGGTGACTCTGGAAAGGACTTGTAGAATGACCCTGAATTCAAGGGTTGCTTGGATCATGTCCCCAATTCTGACCTCTCTCTCCTCCCCCAGGAGAAGTCCAGTGGCCGCACGGCCCACTACAAGCTGACCTCCACAGTGATGCTGTGGCTGCAGACCAACAAGTCTGGCTCGGGCACCATGAACCTCGGAGGCAGTCTCACCAGACAGGTAGAGCCCCTGCCCCGCGCACTCCTGATTAGTGCTCCGAGCCGCAGCTGCTGAACTGCTGGCCCAGCCCTGGTCTCCTGGACTCCAGGCGCGTATTGTACGCAGTGAGGTGGTGCGCTGCTCCATTTGGCCTCCCTGTGGCCATGATTGGCCATCGTGTCAGGTCACCTCTGCTCCTGCTGCTTCAGCCCAGGCTGAGGACCAGCATTGATGTCTTGTTAGAAATGAAGAAATCTTTCCCCGCCACCGCCCCCCAGACCTGGCAATTCAGGATTTACATTTTAACTAAATTCTCCAGGAGTTCTACATGCACATTAAATTTGAGAAGTGCCACTTGGCCATTTCTCTCATACATCTTGTCTTTGAGTATTGCTAGCTACCAGGCCCTACAAAGTCCCTTCTGGGGTCCACCCGAGCTGAGCTTAGAACTTGGATTAAAGGCCCTGCCTGTCTATCGAGCAGACTTCTCTCAGTGTACAACACTGCTGGAAGCATCTCGGGGGGGTTAAGACCCTTGCCGCCCATCCAGCGGGAAGTTCCATGTTGAGGCCCTTGACATCTTCACGAACTTCCGGCTGGAGCCCATGCCCATGCGGTACAGCAGAGCTTTGTGGAAAGGGGAAAGAGGAAGCGCAGAGCGCACCTGGGTTCAGTGGCTCTCTGCCCTCAGGGAGGGTGGGGCCGGCAGAAGCACAGCAGCCCGGGGAGCTTCTGGAGGGAGCCTGCTCCCACCCCCATGCTGGAGTTCTGGCTTTAGAATGTGAGGATCCCCCTCAGCATCAGAAAATTTTCGATCAATAAGATAATATTCCTTGGGGCTGGGGTGTGACCCAGTGGCCGAGCACATGCCAGACCCTCAGTTCCCTCCCAGCAAGCACCACACAAGCACACAAAAGATAATTATGCCTGTAATAGCTTTTGGGGAGTGGGGTGGCAGTACTAGGGATGAGATCTAGGAGTGCTCTACCACTCTACACCCCCAGCCACTTTTATCTTGAGACAGGGTCTCCATGTAGTTGCTGAGGCTGGCCTCAAACTGCAGTCCTCCTGCCATAACCTCCCAAATTGCTGGAAATACAGGCATGCACCTTTGAGTCCAGATGACAGCTCTCTTCCCCCCTTATTTTTTTCATTGGTGTGCATCGTTGTACATATGGTAGGATCTGTTGTTACACATTCATACATGTGCACAATACTGCAGTGTAATGTGATCAGTCATTCCCAGTATCACTCCCTTCTCCTTTTCCCTGCTTCCCTTCCTCTACTCTGTGCTGTCCCTTCAGTTTTTATGAGATTTTCCTCTCTCAGCTTCATATATGAGAGAAAGCAGGAGCCTTGACCTTCTGGGTTTAGCTCATTTTGATCAACATAATGTTCTCAGGTTCCATCCATCTTCCTGCAAATGACATCACTTTTCTTTATGGCTGGCTGAATGACACTCCATTGTGTACACATACCACGTTTTTTTCGTGCACCTAGGCAGCGTCCACGGTTTGGCTGTTGTGAATTGCGCTGCTGTACGCACGGGTGCGCACGCGTCACTACAGCGTGCTGGCCTCGGTTCTTCGGGATGAGCGGCATGGCTGGGTCATGTGGTGCTGCCACGCCTCGTTTTTGTGGAACCACCGTGCTGATTTCCGTATGGATGTCCTGATTGACGGTCCCACCAACTGTGTAGAAGTGTTCCTTTTTCCCCACATCT
The DNA here is from genome assembly GCA_004027875.1 of Aplodontia rufa. Taxonomy (NCBI): domain Eukaryota; kingdom Metazoa; phylum Chordata; class Mammalia; order Rodentia; family Aplodontiidae; genus Aplodontia; species Aplodontia rufa. Next base: position 21,819 of record PVKS010002685.1, on the reverse strand, counting down.
TCTCCAGCATGTGTTATTGTTTGTATTCTTGACGACTGCCATTCTGACTGGTGTAAGATGAAATTTCAGTTTTTCACTGTAGAGTTTTTTTTTTTTTTAAGAGAATCAATCTTACTTATTCGTCTGGTTTTTATTTCTCCGACACTTAGTTGTGTGTGTGGTGCTGGGGTTTGAACCCGGGTCCTCACATGCCAGTCCAGCGCTCCAACCGCTGAGCCTTGCTCCAGCCCCTCAGCGCGTTTTGATTTGCATTTCTCTAATTGCTAATCAAGTGGCCATTTTTTCATATGTTTGTTGGCCACTTGTGTTTCCTCTTTCGAGAAGTGTCCATTTAGTTCCTTTGCCCATTTATTAGTTGGGCTTGTTTGTTGGGGTTCTTTATATATTCTGGACGTTAGTTCTCGTTAGAGGAGGGTCTAGCAGGTTTTCTCCCAGTGTATAGGGGGTGTCCCTTTGCTGCGCAGAAGCTTTTTAATTTGATGCCGCCCCATTTGTTAACTCTTGGCGTTACGTCCTGAGCGTTAGGGGCCCTGCTGAGAGTGCCGCTGCTTGTGCCTGTGTATTGGAGTATTGATTTGGTCAGCTTTTCCCCTGTTGGGACCAGAAGACCTGGCAAGAACAATTAAAGGAGGAAAAGTTCAGAGGTCTCAGTCCATAAGATGGCCAACTCCATTCCTCAGGGCCTGGGGGGAGGCAGAACATCATGGGGAAGAGTGGCAGAGAAAAGCGGCTGACATGGCACCAGGCAGCAGAGAGAGCTCTACTCAACAAGGACAAAATAAACGCCCCAATCAAAGCACAGCCCCGGGGGGCCACCTCCCCTCCAGCCGCGCCCCACCTGTCCGCAGTCCTCACCCAGCCAGCCCTGTCAGGGTGGGGGCTGATGCACAGATGGGTCAGACCTCGCAGCACGATCATTTCACCACTAAGCTTTTAGCTTTGTGTCACATGCGCTCTTGGGGGACACCTAATGTCTAAACCATAGCGCGTGTTGACTGTCGTCTTCTCGGAGTTGCACAGTTTCTGTCTGATTTCTAGGTCTTTGATCCAGTGTGATTTGACTTGTGTGGGGTGGGAGAAGGGACTGGTTTCGTTCTTCTGCGTGTGGCTCACCAGTTTTCCTGGCACCATTTGTTAAAGACCCTTTCTCCAGTGCATGGCTGGCACCTTGTCAAGAATCACATGCCTGATTCTGGATGGTTTGTGTGTCTTTTATTCTGCACCATTGGTCTGTGTATCGTTTTTTGCTTTTTATTTATTTTTTTAAGAGAGAGGGACAGAGAGAAAGATCAAAAAAAATCAATTTTTATTTAGTTTTTCACGTGGCTTTCGTTGCTCCGACACTTCATTGTGCACGTGGTGATGGGGTTTGAACCCGCGTCCTCACGCATGCCAGGCAAGCCCAGAAACTGCCGAGCCACCGCTCCAGCCCCAGCATTGCTTTTTTGATTCAGAATTACTTTGGCTATTATGGGTCTTTTGTTCTTCCAACTGAATTTTAGGACTGTCTTCTCTCGTTTCCTGTGAAGGATGTCGTTGGTATTTTGATGGGGACTGCGCTGAATCTGTTTTTACTTTTGGTCGGAGATTAATTTTGTCTGTCCGTGAGCTTGGGAGTCTTTCCATCTTCTCCAGTGTTCTCTAGTTTTCATCGTAGAGGTCTTTCACCTCCTTGGTTGGATTTATTCCTGGGTTTGGAGGGTTTTCTTTGTTTTACAGGCAGCTGTGGTTTTTGATTTCTTTCCGTCACATTGATTGTTGACCCGCTGCTTTGCCGAACTTGCGTATTAGCTCTGGTGGGTCTTCCAGGTGTTGGGTCCTGTTATCTGCACACAGTGATGATTTGACTTCTTCCTTTCCTGTTTTTATGCCTTTTACTTCCTTCTCTTGCCTGACTGCTCGGCTGGAATTTCGAGCACTGTATTAAATAGAGGTGTTGAGAGCGGACGTCCCTGTCCTGACCCAGGGCTCAGGGTTTAAAGGAAGCGCTTCCAGGTTTTCCTGTTCGCTGTGCTGTGGTCTTTGTGACGTTTCTTTTGGTCCCTAGTTTCTGCAGTGCTTTTTGTTTGTTTGTTTTTACAGCACCAGGGATTGAACCAGGGGTGCCTAGCCACTAAGCCATATCCCCATCCGTTTTTTATATTTTATTTTGAGACAGAGTCATGCTAAGATGCCGAGGCTGGCCTTGAACTTGCATTCCTCCTGCTTCACCTTCCCAGTCTGCAGTGTTTTTATTGTGAATGTTACTGGATTTTTTTGAAGGCTTTCTCTGCATCTGTTGAGATGACTAAGTAATGGTTGTCCTTAATTCTAATTATGTGATGATAACATTTATTGATTTTCATATATCAAACCATCCTTGTATCTCTGGGATAAAACCAACTTGGTCCGCGTCTTAATGTGTTGTTGGATATGATTGGCAAATATTTTATTAAGGGCTTTTGCATCTAAGTTCATTGGGGGCATCGGTTTGCGTGGAGTTTGCTTTCCTCGGTGCGCCCTCGTCTTGTTTTGATGTGAGTGTGATTCCCAGCTTCCCAGCTGATGGTTCTTCCTTCTTTCTTTCTTTCTTTCTTTCTTTCTTTCTTTCTTTCTTTCTTTTTAAGAGAGAATCAGTTTTATTTATTTTTTCATTTGGTTTTTGTTTCTCCAACTCCAAGTTACGTATGTGATGCTGGGATTCAAACCCAGATCCTCACAAATGCCAGGCAAGTGCTCTAACCTCTGAGCCACCACTCCAGCCCCAACTGATGGCTTTTAGGAAAGAAGATGGCGCAAAAGGTCAGTGTAGTAAGTCCCTTCAGCTAATTTGTATCCTGCTGGTGGCAACAGCTTCATCATGCGTGTGTTTGTAAAGAAATAGTAGTGCAAGGCAGATGCTGGGCGGTGTGCCTGAGGTGTCGCACATGGGCCTTGGGCTCTCATGTGCTGTGTTAGGGGCCCAGAAGCCAGAGGCAGCTTGTGGTGTCCTTATCTGGCCTCTGGGCAGGGCTGTCCCCACTAGTGCTCCAGGGCAGAATCCACTTTGCTCTGTGGAAACAGACCCTGGCCTTCCAGAGGCCACCATGGTGAGACCAGTAGAGCCCCCAGGGAGCCAGCTCCACCAGGGCCTCCTCCCCGTCCCGCCACCTGGGGAGTGGGCAGAAACCCTCCATCTGTCTCCGGTGACCTAGACAAATGTTCAATCCTCGGCCTTCCTAATGGTTGAAATCAGAGCTGTGAGCCCCTGGCCAGCGTCTGGCTCCGGCTGGCCTTGCTCAGGGCTCTTGCCAAGCCGAATGGGCTTGGTGAGTGGCTGTCCTCAGCACACCTCGGGGCCGCAGGCCGTGTTTGCCTTGCCCCGTGCTCTGTCATCATTCTTATGGCCAATCCCGTAATTCATGTGAGCGCAGTAAAGCTGGGCTCGTTTCCAGCCTCAGGAACTATGGCGGGGGGCGACGAGGTAGGCAAATCTAAGCTAATGATGAGCAGCCTCTGAGCAGGCGGGAAAGAGGGGTTGAGGGCTTTAACTATGAGTCCCAGATGAGCCCTGGAAAAGTGCGTGTGGTTGCCTTGGATGGAAGGCGAAGGGGGTCCGGGACAGTCGAGCGAATCAGCCACTCGCAGCGAGTGTGGGAGGTTGTGCACGCTGCCTCCGGTCAGACTCGGCAAGCTGGGGCTGTCATTCCCTCTGGCAGGCAGGGAACAGGAGGCTCCAGCTTCTAAATAATTTGCCCATAATGGCTTGACCAGTAGTGGGCAGAAATCAGATCTGAACCCAGACTTGTCTGACAAGAAATATCCATTGCTTTCTACCATACCATGCCCTGGTCCCCTGCTCCTGCCACTCAGTAATTGCTGAGTAAATACTCAGGTGGAAATGTGTTGGGCAGTGAGCCCCAAATAGGCAGGGTACTACCCTGTGGGCGCACAGGAGGCCCTGCAACCCTGGGAGGCGCCTTTGCTGCTGGAAGGAGTGAGGGGCAGGGTTTTGAGCAGTGAGAGCAGACTTGCATTTTCAGGTCAGGGCTCTGCCAATGGCATGGGCAGAATGGACAGGAGAAAGGTGATGGCCTGGACTGGGCAGCCCCCGAGAGCCGGTGGAGACAGATCTGGGCAAGGAGCTCAGTAAAGTGGGTGGCAGCTGGTGCCAGGTGAAACGGCCAGAGGAGGAGAAGGGCAAAGGGAGCAGAGGGGCTGCCCCGGGGTGGGAGGTGTTCTGGAGCGGAGCAGCCAGGGCCATGTGGGCCCGGTGGGCTCTTCTCTCCTGCACTGCAGCGTCCTCACAGTGACCAGGCCCTCAGTGTTGGGCATGGACCTCAAGCCATCCTGGCCAGTTGTTGGGAGCACTCTGTGGCAAAGCCAAGCAGTGTCCCATTCCAGTGTCACGCCTCCCTCCTTTTCCGTTTCCCAGGCCAGTTCCAAGCTCCATTCTCATTAGATGGCTATGGGACTGCAAGTGAATGAGCTGCTCTCGGTGGTCCCTGTCACTGTGATGAATGGCAGCTGTGTCTCCCAGTGATCAGGGCACTCCTGGGTATGAGCGTGGCCCGGGCAGCCCTGTCGCCTCACATCATCCTGCCAGCTCCCAGGACATCATTTAGGAAACCAAGTAGACAAAGCAGATCCCTCCACAGCTGTCGGGAAGGTGAGCCCAGGCCGCATGGGACCCTCCTGCTGCTGTCAGAGGGCAGAAGGTGCCCCTGGCATCCTGCCACAGAAGCCCCACTGGGAAAGTCATGGAGCGGGTGAAATCGTGGTGAGCACCGGGTACCAGAATGTTAAAAGGGAAGCTGCGCTAAAAGGTCACTTCTCCATGTGACAGTGGAGTGTCAATGTCTGGAAAGAGATCCAAGGTCTCCCATGGAAGGGGCCTACAGATGTCCCGCCGCTGGTTTTTTCAGATTCTAGATGTTGAGACACAGAGGGGGTGTTCTGTTAAGTGGGGAGATCAGGCTGCTCTTGTGCAAGCAGAGCTCTTGTCCCACTCGTCCTCAGTAGCCCTAGGTCTTTGGACAGTAAAACCCAGCTGTGGCCCTTGGCCCTGGAGCCTAGCAAGAAAGTCCTCCCTGACTTGGAGTTGGCAGTTAAGCCAGGCAGTATATTTTTATCAGGGGGACAAAGCCCATGGCCCTTCCTTCCAGCTGGAGGAAGCAAAGGGTGGGCCAGGACAAACTCAGGGCAGATGGGAGAGCATGTGCATGTCGGGCCCAGCTGCAGCCACTCCTGCGTTCCACGAGGTGGCCTGGGTGGCAATGCTCGAGCACTGGGGCTTCTAAGGATGGCCTGGCGTGTGTCCGGTGACCCGGGTGGGCTGAGCCAGCCTCAGGCTTCCTCCCTGCAGTCCTCCCTCACTGTGGAGGTCAGGCCAGAGTGTAGGGCGGGGCAGGAGTGGGTGAGGCAGGGACAGACCCTGCTTGGAGTTTCTGAGCCCTGCATGTGATCTGTCCTTGGCTTTTCTGGTATAAAGAGCATAGATTAGGACTGGAGCAGGAGCACTGTCCAGGCATGTCCCCAAGCACCATGTACACAACTAAGTGGTGGAAAAACAAACACCAGAAGAAAAAATAAAAATTAACTCCCCCCATTAAAAAATAAAAAGTAAAGTTGGACTGGAGAGGTGGCTCAGTGGTAAAGTGTCCCCGGGTTCAGTCCCTGGCACCAAAATAAAGGGTAGACAGGGCTGGAGCCGTGGCTCAGCAACTGGCGTGCTCGCCTGGCGCGCACGAGGGCCATGGTGCAAACCCCACCACACACACAGCTGAGTGTTGGAGACACAAACGCCAGACGAAAAATAAATAAAACTGATGGTCTCTTTCTCCCTCGCTCTCCCTTTAAAAGAAATAGTGTGGATTAAATACAGCCGTGGAAGGAGGCAGGCTTGGGGCTCATCCGCACCTTGGTTCAGGACCTCATCCTGCGCTTTTCCCCGTTGCGTGACCCAAACTGCTGTACTTCTCTGAAATTTGGCATTTTTTGCTGTAGAGTTGGTGATGTCTGCTTTGAAAGCTTCACCATTGCAGCATGTTTTCTACTCAGTAAAGAGCAGCTTTTGGGGGGCTGAAGTGGTGGCTTGGCGGTTTCGGCGCTTGCTGGGCATGCATGAGGACCCAGGTTCGAACCCCAGCACCACGTACACAACAGCATGTCAGACCAGTGAAAGTCACATGAAAAACTCAATAAAAATTGTCTGCCTCTCACTGTTCTTCTCTCTCTTTAAAAAACAAACAAACAACAACAAAAAAAAAAACACAGCTTTTCCTGCTGCTACCTCGAGTCTTCTAGAATATGCGCAGCTCTGGACTCGAAAGTTTTCCTGCACTGGGTTGTCCTGGCCTCCGACCGGGCCTCGTGCCCACAGCACAGCTTGGCACCCAGGAGGACACCGAGGGCCAGAAGGGTCTGGGGAATGGCGCAGTTGCGGCGAGCGCTGAGCGGCCTCAGCCAGGCCCCACTGCGTGCTGCATGTGGGCTCATTGAGTGTGGGGCGAAGGCAAGGACGCCGAGGCCCGGGCAGAAGCTGCCACGGGCTGAGCGGAGCGGGCTTCTTGCAGCCTGAAGGATGCCATGCAGCAGTGGGAGCAAGGTCCCCCCTTGCCAGGAGAAGAGCTTTCCTTGCCCAAGGGCCTGCCCACATCATCCCCATCTCAGGCCACGGAGCAGAGGAGAGGGGCTTGTGGAGGCCGAGCAGCCTGGGCTGACTCCACACTCAGTTGGAACCAGCTTGTGGAACATCTGTGAGGCCACGGCACATAAAAATGTTTTCCTCTGGCAGCCACTTTTATAAGGATGTAATAATATATGCATTACAGAAATAGTTCTGTTTCTGGTGGCTCAGCGTTGCCAGCGAGCTGACCCTGGCCAGGTGTGCAGGGGAGTCAGCTGGGGGTGGCGAGGGGGCCGTGGAAAAAAATCAGTGTGCCAGGTCTCAGTCCCCCACTCCATTTGCTGGCCTGTCCTTCCCTGCCTGGGTTTAAGGGCCTCTCCTGTGGTCCTGGGGAATACGTCCATCCCCCTCTTCCTCTGATTATCTGTCCAGTGGTTTCAGCTTTTCTGTTTGTTGGACCGTTGCTCTCGACTCTGAAGCACAAAGATGGGCACCAGGAGTTTGAGTTGTTGGCATGACTTTACTTACCCTGATGATGAGCTCTGCGCGCAGTGCTGGCCTCACCCTGGACTGCTGGTTCTTATTTAAAAAGGGGCATCCAGGCTAGGTACAGTGGTCCAGCCTATAGTCTCAGCAGTTTGGGAGGCTGAGGCAAGAGAATTGTAAGTTTGAGGCCAACCTCAACTTCTTAACAAGACCCTGTCTCAAGAGTAAGGGCAGGGAATGAAGCTGTTGTCAAATGCCCTGGGTTCAGTCCCAGGACCACACACACAAAATGGGACCTTCAGTGGCTCAAAGCCCTTGACCTCTCCCTGGGGGCAGGGGGAGCAGGAATCTGCCTTCTGTGTAGAGCTGGGGAGGGGAAGGATGAATTTGCTGAAGGATGTAGTTCATTTGGATCTGTACCGATTCTGGGCACAGTAACCATTCCCGTGTGAGAGGGAGAACACACAGTCCCAGCAAGGTGGCGTCCAAACAGTCGTGCTAGCCGTGGGAGGACGGAGCACCCCGGCCTGTTCCCATAGCATAACCAGTTGTCTCGGCGACAAGATGAGGGCCCAGGTGAGGGGAGCTGAGCAGCCTAGCAAAGGCTCCCCCACTGCATTTGACCAGCCCGGCGGCAGTCCCACCACGACCAGGCGTCTGTTCTGTTGACGGTCATCACTGAGTGTGGAAGGGCCTTGCAACTGGTACTCAGGAAACTGGACCGTGCGATAGGGTCTCACCAAGTGGCCTCCCGTTCCTCCTCACAACCTCCATGAGCTGGAGCGCACTTTTGGGAGCAGAGGTCTCGTGTGTGCAGCTGTGCGAACAGTGGGCCAGGCTGGCGCGTCCCCGCGTCTTGGGCTGCTGAGTCCCCCGCCTCTTTCCCTTTCTTGGGCTCGGGGTGCTCGGGCTGCTGGATGAAGTCTGGATTTCCCACAGCCTTCGTAAACCCCAGTGCCTGCTGGCTGCGGCGGCACACATTCATAATCGCCACTTGGGAGGCTGATGCCGGAGGGTCGCGGTCATGGCCAGCCTGGGCAGTGCAGCAACACCTCCCTCATTTCAAAAACCGAAAAAAATTGATGAGTGGATCAGTTTCAAACTAGCCCTTTTCTTTTGTTTTGTATTTTGTTTTTTTTTTGTTTGTCTGTTTTTGGTACTAGAGATTTAATCCAAAGGCACTGAGCCACATCCCCAGCCCTTTTTATTTTTTGAGACAGGGTCTAGGTTGCTGAATGCCTCAATAAGTTCCTGAGGCTGGCCTCAAACTTGGAATCCTCTCGCCTCAGCCTCCCAAGAGTCACTGGGATTACAGGCCTGCGCCATCACATGCCCTATCCTTCTCCTGCCCCTCCTCCCCTTCCTTTTTCCTCCTTTCTCCTTTGTTCTTCGCTGAGGATTGAACCCCCATGGGTGTGTAATCACTGAGCCACTTCCCCAGGGCCTCGCTAATTAGGTTGCTGTGGCCAAGGCTGGCCTTGAACTTATGGTCTTCCTTGCTCAGCCTCCCAATGCCTGCTCTTCTTCGCTGCCGCCCTGAGGTGCGACATCTTCTCCAGGACCACTGTGCGGCCTGCAAGACTCCATCTGAGCTCTAGAGCTGGCATCGGAAGCAACCTGGTTCTGTGCTGCCCACTGCTCAGCATTTGTCTCTCCAGCCCCCACCTGCCCCACTGTTCTCCCCTCCCCAGGCTGCAAATCCCTGTCCCCAGTGAAGACCAGTGGAAGCAGAGCCGAGGAGCCCTAAGCCCGCTGTCGCACCCCTGCTGTCATCCAGCTGGGGCCTCGGCTCTGCTCTGCTGCCCGTGCAGCTTCTGGAATTTATTCAACAGCAGTGCGCCCTCATCTTCGGCCTGGTGATGTTGATAAGCTTGGCTTCTATGTAATGAGGCTCGCTGGGCACGGCCTGAGGTGTGGCACGGGCAGATCTCAGAGCGCTGAGGTTGGCGTAGGGGGGAGGCCACACCTTGTAGGTGGAACCGACTGCCGGGACATCATCAGAAGAGGAGATGGGAGGCCAGGGGTGCTGGACTCCAGCTCCCTGCCTTGTCCAGGCCACCGGGCTCAGAAGTAGGAAGGGTTGACCCAGGGCCTGCTGTTGCTGCCTGTGAGGCCATGGGCTGGTCCCTTCGTCCAGCAGATAGCATCCCGTAGCTGCCATTGCAGGGCGGCCATGGGGTGGCCCAAGGAGGCTTTCCCTGTGATACCCTGGAACGGGCAGCCTGTGCCTATAGCTGCCAGTCATGATGTGAGGTAGACACGAGTGCCTGGCAGGGGTCCCCTTGGCCTCCTGCTGTGGCATGGGTGGTATCTGCCACCTCCCAAGGTGCAAAAAGCGTCCTCCTGACAGAGGGTCTTGGGACTCATGCTGGCTGGGCTCTTGATGGCCTAAACGTCATTCACTTTGTACCAGGCTTCTGATGTGTAAGGCTGGCTCCGTAGGCGCCAGTGGGGACCATGGGCTGTGCCGCTGGCACTGTGTTCTCGGGGAGCCCCTACCTTCTCTGACTTGCAGGAATGCTGCTGTCTTTTTCAGATGGAGAAAGATGAAACCGTGAGCGACTGCTCCCCACACATAGCCAATATCGGGCGCCTGGTAGAGGTGAGTGGGCTTCAGGGCTCCCAGGCTCCGACTCTGGAGATGCTCCGCTGTCCAGACTCCTGCAGCCCGCAGAGCGCTGCTTTGCCCTGCGGTGATTTCTGAGCAAGGGAGGCCCAGGCCCCAGGCGCCTCCCCCACTGCCCCATGTGGGCTCAGTCCTTGGCTCTGGGAAACGCTGAGTCCTGTCTCTCCCAGCCCTGGGTGTGAGCAAAGTCCGGGCTCGGGAAGGAAGCAGACCCTGGAACGCTGGCCGGCCTTGGAGCAGCTTCAGTTGTGGCCACCATGGCCCTTCCTGTCACCATGTTGTCTGGAAGAGCAGGAGTGCTCTCCGGTTTCACAGAATTGTTCACAGAAGTGGTGGCCAGGCCGAGGGGTGGTGATGTGGTTTCGACCAGCTCCCAATAATGGTCAGAGTTGGCCGCCAGCCCCTAGGTATGGGCTTCCTCCAGGACTGAGGACAGAAGGGCCAGAGCACAAGTCATAGGTGGGGTCTTGGCCAGAGCGGGCTCCCGCGCTGGTGCGGTCGTGCACCGCCCCCCTGTGGCCATGGCGGGGGCTGCAGGCTGAGATGCTGGCAGGTGGGTGTGGGCTGCGGATTCCTAACTGCTGCCAAGCTGGCTGACCTCCCTCCCTCCTCAGGACATGGAAAACAAAATCAGAAGTACGTTGAACGAGATCTACTTTGGAAAAACAAAGGACATCGTCAACGGGCTGAGGTAATGTACCCAAACTCAGAAGTTCTGGAAGCAAAGACATGGGTTTGAGTCCTAGGTCTGCTAGTGAATAGCTGTGTAGAATATGGGACCAAAGTGTACCCCCACCAAGAGCTGTGCATGTTCCAGAAGGTCCTGTGCCCTGGGTGGGTATCAGTGATTCTTAGTTCCTGCTTCCACCATTTCAGTTTCTGGGCTCGTTGACCCTAACAGCCTTCAGTGTCCTTGTCCCTAGAGTCTGGCTCCCCTAGCACATCAGAGCCTTCTAGAGCATGCCCAGCCCCTTGGGTGCTGGTACCTGAGAGAGTGTCAGCACCCACACCCCAGGACCCTGGAGGGAGTGCTGGCCGCCTCTACATGAGCCAGGCTCTAGGGCAGCAGAGAGTGGCGTCCGGATGGAGCCCCTTTGTCCTGCTGCCTGGAGAGGACCCAGCTGCTGTAGCCAAGGTCCTGAGCTGTCCTCCCCACCCACCTGTCACTGAGTGCGACATCAGCAGTCAGAGGCCAGCAGGCATGTGGAGAGTCAGGGTCCGTGATGGTCCAGCAGGAGACAGATTCCATTTGGGTGTGGGGGCAGTCCCTGAGGAGGCAGATCTCCAGACTTGTCATCCTGAGCTGTGTGACCAGGCACCTCCCCACCCCCAGGCAAGGCAGGACACAGCGCCACAGCGTTCCCGCTCTGTGGATTTATCTGGGACAGATTTAAGTTACCTGCTCTAGTTTTAAAAAGAGGAGGAGTTCCCCTTGGACCCTCTCCTTTCCTACCTGGCCTGGGGTCAAGCCTGCTCCCTGGGGCAGCTGCCCCACCCATGCCACACTACAGAGTCTCACCTGGCCAGGGTCCACTGTCCCCAGGCGATGGCTGGATAAAGGGAAGTGGCAGAGCCTGTGGGATGGCTAGCATGAGAACTGTGCAACGGCGAGTGTAGACCTGCAGTGTAGACCTGCGGCGTAGACCTCTGCAGCGTAGACCTGCAGAGTAGACCTCCGCAGCGCAGACCTTCAGCGTAGACCTCTGCAGCGTAGACCTGCAGCGCAGACCTCTGCAGCGCAGACCTCTGCAGCGTAGACCTGCAGCGCAGACCTGCAGCGTAGACCTCTGCAGCGCAGACCTGCAGCGTAGACCTCTGCAGCGCAGACCTGCAGCGTAGACCTCTGCAGCGTAGACCTGCAGCGTAGACCTCTGCAGCATAGACCTCTGCAGCGTAGACCTGCAGTGTAGACCTGCAGCGTAGACCTGCAGTGTAGACCTCTGCAGCTGAGGCGCTGATGCAGAGCACTGGTAGCCACGGCCCCTCCCACGTTTCCCCTCGCTGTTAGCACGCATTCTGCATTGCTGTGGCTTCACCCTGTCTGAACACTCTCTGTAGATCTCTTGACGCTCTCCCAGACAACCACAAGTTTAAGCAGTTGCAGAGGGAGCTTTCTCAAGTGCTGACCCAGCGCCAGGTCTACATCCAGCCTGATAACTAAGCCAATCCAGGTACCCTGCCTGAAAGGCGTGAGATGCCCACTAAACAGGACTCACCGACCCGCCGCCACCAGCTGCTGCACTCCCTTTTAAACCACCACTAACCCCGTGTCCGCTCACAGCCGTGAGCAGCCATTAACGAGCAGCCTCGGCCCACGCAACTCGGACACGTGTGACATGCGTCGTGTGTGCTCTGCACTCAGGGCGGAGGCCATGTGTGGGGAGGACGCCCGCTCGGGTCACTAATATCGCCTCTTGCCCTCCAGCAGAGGCTGCTTTGTGCCTGTCCGATTGGCCCACAGAGGGGCCTGCCCTGATGGCTGCACAGCCAGTTCTCCTGTCCCTTTCCCCAGGGGTCCCTGGACCCAGATGAGCCCCGGTCTCAGTGGTACACAGGGCCAGGAAGATGTGATCTCCTCTTGGTCTCTGGGGAGGGAGTGCAGAGTAGGGCTGTGACCCTGCCAGCCTGACACGCCTCCCCGCCGGCTCCTGCCTGGGCGCCTGGCGCCTGTGTGCTGGAACAGCACAGCCCTAGCCAGCAGCAGCCACCCTGGCGTTGCGCTGTTGGTAATGACCGAGAACCGCTATCAGAGCTTGTGACAGACACAGCTGTGTGAAAGCAGCCAGCAGCCCTGGAGAGGAGGGAGGCTGCTTCTGAAAACAAGAGCCAGTGGGTCTCCGAGCTCAAGCCCAGGGCTGGGCACAGGGCCTTTTGCCGTGGGGCTGCCCAGTGCGTCTGCGCCCTGGCCGAGCTGCTATCCTGAGGCTGTGTGCACCAACTCGAGTTCCAGCCCCCCGTAAGGTGCACCGTGCCGGGGACATCCCCCTGCCACCCACTGGAGGCATCCTGGCACAGAGCCTGGTGGGCACTGGGCACCTGGCTGCCTGGACGCACCCTCCTTACACTGAGTGCTGCTGCAGCCCTGGTGACTTTCGCAAGCTCTGCCTGCTGAGTGACGCCTCTGCTCCCTATCCTCAGCCTCCTAGGTCTGGCCTTCCTTTCTCTTGCCTGATTCTGTGTCTGGAACGTTCTTCTTTGTGAGGTGGGGTTGGTGGGACACAGCTCAGACTGGGCACACTCGGCTCCTTCCTGGAAGAGTAGGTGGCACCCAGGCCAGGGAGCCCCTGCACTACTGCACGGCTTCTTGGGCCCTATTGTGAATGGGAAGCAGTGGTAGACCGGGGGCTCTGCGGAGCAGGGTGATGCCCTGCCTGCCCTCTGCTGCGGAGCCCGTGCAGCAGCCACCGGAGCATCAGCCCTCGTTGAGGGGTTGGTGCCTCAGAGGCTCATGTGCCACCCTCTCGCAACCTACAGACTCCTGATTTGGTAGCAGATTCCAGGTTTTGGTAGCAGATTGGACTCAGGCTGCTGTGGCCTCTCCCATCCTGCTTCATCTGATCCCGCTTCTCAGCCATGGGGTTATTCTCCCATGCTCCCTCCCGTTCCTGGGTTGTGGATGTCGCGCTGCTGAGTCCGCGTCCCTCTTGCCCCCCTTGCGCCCTCTGCTTCTAAACTGTTACATAGTCGTCAATAGTTCAGTGAGTTAGTTAACTGATATATTGGGCAAATTTGACCAGATGATCATTCAGAGAATGCCAGGAGGCATTTCTGAGTTCAGTTTCCTTATCTATAAATTAGATTTAGTAATGGCGAAGACAGCTGGGCTCTGTCGTGCACGCCTGTAATCCCAGCAGCTTGAGAGGTTGAGGCAGGAGATCCAAGTTCAAAGCCAGCCTCAGCCACTTATCAAGGCCCTGTCTCAAAATTTAAAAAAGGGCTGGGGATGTGGCTCAGTGGTTCAGCGCCCCTGGGCTTAGTCCCCAGTACCAAAAAGAAAACAATGGCGAACACTCCGCCACGATGTTCTGAGACCTAAACAGCACAGCATGAATGAGAAGCACTTTGTCAGCTGTGAGCGTCTGAGCCTTAACTGTCTGCAGCTCTGTTGAAGAGCGTTTCTCCACAGATCCAGGATTCGAGAGCAGGGGGCCCAGGACACACTGCCTCTTGTATTCCGCGCTGAGTTAACAGCCAGTGATTTTTCCCCAGCGGAAACTGAGATGCACCTCCCCTTCCTGTGCTGCCCTGGCCAGGACCCCAGCGTGCAGACACAGAGACACTGGTTCCTGAAGGTGCCCTGCCCTTGCCCAGGAAGGATCCAGCCTCCTCTGCAGGGCTGGGGTGGGGCAAGAAGAAGCTGTATGGAGGGGTCCTCTGGCCCGGAGTCTGCACTTCTCAGCCCCTGGCCTGAGTCCCCAGCCAGCTGGGGCGGCTCCACATCATGCCACAGATGGCATCATGGCCTGCACCCAGAGGAGTGGACTGGGGTTCTGGCTGCTAGGCCCAGGGCACCCCCAGCCCAGGCAGAGATGACCTGTTTGTGCAGGCTGTCTTGGGCCCAGCAAGGCACGGGGGAGCAGGGCTCGCAGCTCTGAACTCGCCCCATGCCCTCCGGGGTAGGGGCCCGGCGGCAGAACCCTAGCCCGCTGCCCGCCATCTCCTACACTCCATCTGCTGACAGCGCCTTTCCCTCTTGCAGGTCTGTGCAGACTTTTGCAGACAAATCAAAACAAGAAGCTCTAAAGAACGACCTGGTGGAGGCTTTGAAGAGGAAGCAGCAGTGCTAAAGCTCCGCTTTGCGCAAACTGGACACGCCGTGCACTCGTTAGATTCCTTTGCTAGAAAACTCGTTTTCTGCTCCCTTTCCTCGTCCCTCCTCCCCAGCGGGTCACACAACACCTTGCATCATCGACCGCACAGCGCCATCTCTCCCTGAGAATAAAGCCCAGTAAACACCCTCCTCTGGCTCAGAAGCCTGCTTCCCACGTTTTGCTATCGAAACTCGGTATTTCCATAGAGACCATGTGTCTTCTGTTCACCTGGGCCCCGTCTTCCTCTCCGCCCCCATTTATAGGCATAAAATACACTGTCTGTCAGCCACCCCCCACACCTTTTTGTTACATTGGTGTAAAAAATGTAAAACAAAAAAATTTTATGAAATAACTGTGGTGTGTGAAAGAAGAAAAACTGGAAATCTGATTCCATGTGTGTTTGGGAGTTGCTTGGGGTTGGGGCAGGGGGCCAGGGGCCAGCTCTGGGAGGAAGGAGAGGCAGCCTCAGCATCGTCCTGCGCAGGTCTGCCCATGTCCTGCGGAGACCGCGGTGTGGGTGGGGTGACCGTCCTGCTCTTCTGGCCGGGTGCTCTTCTCTCAATTTTTATGGAATGCAAAAGGAGTTTTTGTTTTATTTTTTTTTTGTAAAGCTTAAACAGAAGAAATCTACATCTTATACTTGAGCCTCCATACTTTAAAAAAAAGGAAAAGAACAAAAAAATAAATAAAAAGAAACCGGGATGCAGTTGGCACTGGTCTTGTGTTCTTTCTTTGTGGCAGGGGAGGAGGGAGGGGCTGGGGAGGGGCTGCACAGGATCCCTTCCAGCCCTGACCCTCCCTGCCCTCAGCTCTCAGTGTCCTTGCGCCTTCTTAGGAACAGCAGTGCCAAGGAAGGCAGCAAGCCCCTACTGTGTGCAGGTGCCGCCTCCACTGGCATTTCACCCTGCTGTGGACACGCCCCTTTTGGGAACTCACCATGAGGCCCCACTGCACTTCAGAGTCCCTGGGGAGGACCTGCCAACACCTACCCGCCGCCCTGTCTTAGGCCACATGGCCACCCCTTCTGGTTTGAGGTGCCCACATCGTAGGTCCTGGCTTCCCTCTGCTTGCTCTGGTGTAGAGTACCCTGGGAGTGGAGAATGGGGACTGGGGTTGTCGCTCAGAGGCAGAGCGCTTGCCTAGCATGCAAAAGGGCCCTGATTCTAGCCCTCGCAGTGCAAAAAAAGGGGGGGCGGAGACCCACACTCCGGGTTCCTTTTTAGTACCTGGTAGATTTAGCTACTTTTATTTTTTTATTTTTTTGGTACTGGGGATTAAACCCAGAAACGCTTTGCCACTGAGCCACATCCCCAGCCCTTTTTATTTTGAGACAGGGTCTTGCTGAGTTGCTGAGGAAAGCTTTGACATTGTGACCCCCCTGCCTCAGCCTCCCAAGTCACAGGGATTACAGGCGTGTGCCGCTGCACCAAGTACCTTTTTATTTTTTGAGACAAGGCCTCCCCAGTTGCTGGGATTTTATAGGTGTGTGCCACCATGCCTGGCCACTACATGCAGCTACCCTTGCCACAACAGCAACTTTTAACTGTGTATCCCAAAGTAAGCTGTACACATGCCTTAGGTCCATTTTTTTTTTTTTTTAAGGACAGAGAGAATCAATTTTTGTTGAGTTTTTTCACATGGCTTTCGTTGCTCTGACACTTGGTTGTGTCCCTGGGCGCTGGGGTTTGAACCTGTGTACTCAGCATGCTGGACAGGCGCCGTAACCGCCGAGCCACTGCTCCAGCCCCCCTTAGGTACTTTTTTGTTTTGTTTTTTAGAATCAACTTTAGTTTTTCATCTGTGTTTTGTTGCTCCAATGTTGAGTTGGGCATGCGGTGCTGGGGTTCGAACCGGGGTCCTTCGGCTCCAGCCCCCTTAGTATTTAAGCTACACTGGGGAAGGCGTGGCCGGCCGTTTCCTCTGTGGCCAGGAGGGGCGCTGCGGCCTCACTGGGTTCTGTGGCAGAGTGCCCAGGACACACAGGTGCTGAGTGAAGTTTTCTGGTTTGGCAGTATGCAGCCATGTGACCAGACATTTGAAACCCAGAAATGCGACTCAATACGATGGGCTCGGCCTCTGGAGTCTTCCATAAGAGCCATCACTGCTAGTTTCTCGATGCTAAACCCAAACTAGCGAGATGGGGACAGTGAGTGCTGGATTAAGGGGGCGGTGGGGATCAAGTGACAAGAGACTTTGTAGCGTGGCTTGGGGCCACCACCTGGCTGCTCCTTCCCTTGCCCCTTCCCTGGGTGCCTCAGTGTGGCAGCTGGCAGGGTCACCGAGGCATTGCTAAGGAGGTTCCAAGAAAATGACGTGGAGCAGTTGAGGGTGGGGGGGAGCAGCTGTCCGGGTCCACGGACAGCAGTGACAGTCCTGGGGTTTGGCAGAAGTGAGGCACACCCCCCATGGGTTCACCAGATGAGGTGCCCCTGGTGCCACTCAGAATAGGAGGCAGCCTTGTGTGGGCATGGTGGCAGGAGCCCTGGCCCTGAAGCCAGCAGCCCCCATGAGCCTGCCTGCAGGGTTCAGATGGACAGTCCGTGGGTCTCGCAAGGCTCTCCCTACCCCATGTAGTGGTCTAGACAGATCAGCCTCTGGGGCCCAAGTCTCCCTGCCTCCAAAATTTGGCACTCACTAAACTGTGGCAGACGTGGACGTCACCCCCTCCTCCACAAGTCATGATTCCCGGCCCACAGAACTTCCTGGGCTGCCTGCTGAGTGAGGGGTGCCCTGGATGGCTCCCGCTGTGAGCCCTCCTGAGCACCTACTCCAGGGCTCGCAGAGGCTGGGGGCTGCCATGGAACTTTCACAAGCCAAAGGCGCACGGACTTCTCCCTCCAAAGACCCAGCTGCTCCACGCCATAACCCACACTTGTCCCCGTACCTGGCTGCTGTCCTCAGTGCCCACTTCTGAATTCAAGAATAGCTGTCTTGGGCTGGAGCGGTGGCTCAGTGGTTGGACCTGGGTTCAAACCCCAGCACCACATGCACAACTAAGTTCCAGAGAAACAAAGGCCAGATGAAAAAAAATAAGAGTTTATTCTTTTTCCTTTTTTTTTTTTTTAAGAGAGAGAGGGACAGTGAGAGAGGAATCAGTTTTATTTAGTTTTTCATGTGGCCTTCATTGCTCCGACATATCGTTGCGTACATGGTGCTGGGATTCGAACCCATGTCCTCGTGTAAGTGCGGCAACAGCTGAGCAACTGCTCCAGCCCAACCTGTGACTTTTTTTTTTTTTTAAGAGAGAGGGACAGTCAGTGAAAGAATCAATTTTATTTAGTTTTTCATGTGGCCTTTGTTGCTCCAACACTTGGCTGTGTAGGGGCGCTGGAGCTCGAATGCAAGTCCTAGCACATGCCAGGCAAGCACCCTAACTGCTGAGCCACCACTCTAGCTCCCTGTGACTGTTTTAAAGCCTCTAGGGCATTCGATAAGAGGCCTCATTCCAAACAACACCCTGAGTTGTAGGAATGTTATAAAAGTTAAAGTTCAAGAATCTCACTTTGTTTTTCCCAGTAAAGCTAAATTTGTAAACCCGGCTGCAGGGAAACCACATGACAGTCACTTGCTCTTCAGTCTGTCAAAGCTGAAAATCACTTAGCTGCAGTTATTTGAGTGAGAACTTCGTTACTGACTTTGTTTCATGTTTTTGATGCAGTTTTCACTGTGTTGCCCAAGCTGACCTTGAACTACTGGGCTCCTGCCTCAGCCTCCTGAGTAGCTGGGACCACAGGCGGGCACTACCGCGCCAGGCCTTGTTACGGATTTTGCGGTTCACCCTGTGGCTCTTTAGGAAGTGAATATCTATTAAATAGATGCTCTGGTGGTGCACGCCTGTAGTCCCAGCAATTTGGGAGGCCGAGGCAGGAGGATCACAAGTTCAAAGCCAGCCTCAGCAACCTGACGAGGCCCTGAGCAACTTAGCAAGACCCTGTCTCAAAATGAAAGGTAAAAAAAGTACTAGGATGTGGCTCAGTGGTTAAGTACCCCTGGGTTCAATCCCTAGTACCAAAAAAAAAAAAAGCTGTTTAGTCCAGACTAGTTGCTGGTATTTTTTGTTTTACACTTTATTATAATTTATATCTCTCCTATTCCATTCAATTATCTTTTTAAAAAGACAAAGTTCAGGGCTGGAGTAGTGGCTCAGCATGTGTGAGGACCTGAGTTCAAACCCCAGCACTGGGCTTCCTCTCGGGGAGCTGGATGTCTGAAAGCAAGAACTCCCTGGCAGCCTGGGCACTTCCTAGAGGAAGGGACGATGAGCCCTAGTCAAAGGCTTCCTGGGACAAGGGCTGCAGTTTCGTTTTCCTCTTCCCTGCCCAGCTCCAGTGCAGGCCTTCCCTGGGGTTCATGCTGCCTCACAGAGGACCCAAGCCTTCAGGCTGACAGGGGATCCTGGCCCCATGTGACTGGCATGGAGCCAGGACCCGGCCTGGAAGGAGCCAGACTTCCAGCTGGCAAAAGCCCCTGAGCAAGCATTGGCTGTCGCCAGCGACCAGAGCCCTCCCCTGTGGTCCCGAGGCCACTCGGGGTGGAGGGGAGGGAAGCAGTCAAGAGTAAGGCTGGACAGCCCGGCTTCAAGCCCTAGACCCCCAGCCAGGCACAGCGAGGCTCCTTCAGGGCCCACCTCTGTCTGGGTGTAGGATGGCCATTATCCAAGGACAGCTGCCACTCCCAGCTGGGAGCCTTAGGTAGGGCACCTGACTCCTCTTTCCTGCCTGCAAATGGCCACTGTGATCCCACCTATCAGATGGGGTTGTGGGCTTGGACGGAGGGCGACTGAGGCACACAACCTGGCCGGCACGTGGCAAGTGCTCAGCAGACACCCACTGTGTGGCTGAGGCACCTTCAAGATGGGCTGGGGGACACCGACCATACAGGTCCCCTGCTGGAGGGTGGCCTTCACTGCCTGCCTGCGGCCTGGCCCCTCTTTCACCCCGGCTGGATGGGGAGACAGAAAGGCTCACTGGGGGCCCCTTTTGCCCACCAGCAGGCCCCTAGGCCCTGGGTTTGGCTTTCTGGACATGAGGTGAGACCAGGACAGCAAGGTGGGAAGCTGTCCCCTTGGTCCCCTAGGCACTCATAAGGTCATGACCAATAAGAGGGAACGAGAACAGTACGTGGAAACAACCTGAAAGCAGGCCCAGGAAAGAGCCCAGAGCCAGGCTTGCGAGGCTTGCCCACCTTACCACCCTCCCTCCCACCCTTCCCCTGCTGGCCTGTTGCCTCCTCCAGGAAGCTACCCTGATCTACCCGACTGTCCGTCTTTTCCACCTAAAAATCATCAGAGCTAAGCTTTACTGAGCTCCTACTATACGCCAGAGTTTGGCGCTAAACTCCATAACTACCCCATCTCCTTTAAAAGGACGTATGAAGCAGTAGCACCGCCCTCCCGTATGACAGATGAGGTCACTGAGGCGCGGAAGAGCCGATACCAAGCCATGCTGAACCCTAACTATGCTTCCGCCTCAACACCAGGAACAGGGGCCCCACTTCTGTGTCCCCACTACCAGCGTTGGGCCTGTCACAGAGAGGGCACAGAGATGCAGGTTAAAGAAAACAGGGGCCCCGGGAGGCTGGGCCAGGGCCGTGGGCAGGTTGGTCCCCTTGTGGCTCAGCTCACACTGGTCCCCATCCACCAGTGTTCCCCAGAGCAGCCCAGGCCCCTGCACCTCGGGAAGGAGCAACAATCAGCCTTGCTGGGAAGTACCGTTTACTAGGTCAGCTCGAGTCGGCCGGATAGTCCTGGGTCCACTTGCCGCAGCCGCCACCCCGGGATGCACAGCCAGGATGAGGTAGGTGGGTGGAGGGCCCTGGCCACTTGCAGCAGCCCCTCCCTGAAAGCTCCCTGCGACAGCTGCCTTAGACCTGGGGAGGCGTCTTCCCAGGGTGGGGTTGGCCAGCCCTGGGGACCAGCTTGCTTCTGGAAGAGTCAGTCAATCTGGAGGGAGACAGGGCTGGGAATTCTAGGCCTCCCACAGGCTGCCACCAAGGCCCAATCCAGGGCCAGCAGCAACAGCACTACCCACACCTTTCCCTCTGGATGTGACACCGGGAGGTCCCTGTCATCCTGGCCGGCTGGTCAGCTGGGGAGGAGGGGTTCCTGCTCTGAGGAGGTGGTGGTGTTCCGGTACACCAGGAACTGGATGGAGATCTGAGGGCTGATGTTAAGGCCAGCAAATCAGACCTGCCCCAGGGCAGCCTCCATCTCCTCTCCCTCTTGCGCCCCACAACCTCCCAGCTCCTGCTCCTCAAGCCCAACCACACTCCACCGTCTCCCACGTCCAGCCAAGATCTTCCCCGGGCACCAGCCTGGACCCTGGCCCAGGACCCTGCCTTCCTCCCGCCCCTGCAGCATCCTGGGGGTCACCAAGTGGCTGGGCCATTCTGGGTCACTACAGCTTAAAACCTTCTCTCATGACACCCAGCAGGGACTCAGCAAATGTTAAAACAAGGTCCCTGTCTACTTTCCCCCAAATGCTGTTCTGCATTTGGGAAATGTTAGCAAACATTTCCTGAGCATGCGCTGGTGCCAGGTCACGTGGGGAGTTTCCAGCTATCTGATATCATCGCACACCATCCACGGAGAGAGCGACTGCTACCTCACATGAGATATGGAAGCAGATGGCCAATTTGTCCTGGGTCACACAGCTGGGAAGCAGGGTCTCCTGACTCACTCCCGTGTGGCTCCGCGTTCCAGCTGTCACTCCCACGGCCCGGATGGGTCCGCTCTTGTATTCCTCAGGTCCTTTGCACAAGCTGTGCCTGAAACTCTCCTCCTGTGCCTCCGACCACACTTGTCTCTCAGGACGGTTTAAATGACACGCCGAGGCCTTAGCCTCCTCTCTAAGCCAGGGCAGTCTTTTTTTTTTTTTTTTTTTTGGTACTGGGGATTGAACCAAGGGGCACTTAACCACTCAGCCACATCCCAGCCCTTTTTACTTTTTAGTTTGAGACAGGGTCTTGCTAAGATGCTGAGGCTGGCTTTGAACTAGCAGTCCTCCTGCCTCAGCCACCCAAGCCACTGAGATTATAGGCGTGAGCCACCACACTCAGCCCAAAGTGATACACTCTCATCTCTCTCTGGAGCCCTCAATACCACAGCAAGGAAGAACTGGCTGAACTGTGTGTCCTATCTGACTCCTGAGCCATAAGGGTCACAGGCAGAGGCCATTCTGCTTCTGCTCACTGATGAATCTGGTGCCTGTCGGGGTGTCTGGCAAATGAGAGGGTTGTACTTGAATGGATGGATGTAGGGAGGGAGTGCAGGTGGATGGACAAGTAGACAGGTGGGTGGGTGGATGGATGGG